>JZLH01S0595608.1:0-19248 GCA_001188425.1 Eucidaris tribuloides | reverse complement strand
TGCAGAGCGCTATAGCTCCACACCTTCAAACCGACGGTTTCACGCTTCGGCGTTAAACACCGACGCGTGAAACCGTCGGTAGTGAGTCAGGAGAAAAAATGAGGTTTGAAGCTTTATATATATATATATACACTCACACACACACATTGCACAATCAATAAAGATGCCTTTTTAAAATCAATTTCAATCACGGTCAAAGCAAAAATTATTAATAGTGATAAATTAATCATTACAAGGCATTTTGAACAACTGTGACAAGAACTAGACATTGACAGGAAAAGAGTTTAGCAATACAATGAATACAGAGATTAATATCATTGCTTATTAAAGACTGTTCATTACTCTTCGTTTTCTTACTTGTTTGTTAAGTATGTCGCCAATGCAATTATCAAACTCAAGATAGAGATGCTGCACCCAATATAGCTAAGAACTCTGTAGATTGCAGGTGATGGCGTGTCAGTGTATATATCCTGCAATAGCAAAAAAAAAACCAAAAAACAAAAACGATGACTACAATGAGAGTTTTGTAAATGTGGAATTAATTTCTAAAAATGTAACCAGCGCAAGTCCTAAACCTGGGTAATTTCTTATTCGCTAATCTAGCCATTCTTCACTCTCATATATAAGAGCAAAAATTGCTAGCCACTAACTGCTACCGGTATATAGTAGTGCAGCGAGGACTTAGCGAGTATACTCGCTATCTTCACTGCAAGTATATAGAATTGCAGCGAGGACTTAGCGAGTATACTCGCTATTTTCACTGCAAGTATATAGGCCTAGAAGTGCTGCGAAGACTTAGCGAGTGTACTCGCTATTTTCGCTACCAGTATATAGTAGTGCAGCGAGGACTTAGCGAGTATACTCGCTATTTTCCCTACCTGTATATAGTAGTGCAGCGAGGACTTAGCGAGTATACTCGCTATTTTCATTACCAGTATATAGTAGTGCAGCGAGGACTTAGCGAGTATACTCGCTATTTTCACTGCAAGTATATAGAAGAGCAGCGAATACTTAGCGAGTGTACTCGCTATTTTGTGGCCGGTGCCGGTGACAACTGTTATGCGGTGAAAATTTATGCCGCAACACCTTGTCGGACTTGTTTCCTATCATTGTCATGGGAACATGTCTAATTTGATAAATCAGTTTGTGTATAACCGATATCCTCCCTCCTATATCATGGTAAGGAATAGCGAGTGTACTCGCTAAGTCCCCGCTGCGCTACTATATACTGGTGTCGAAAATAGCGAGTATACTCGCTATCTTACCTCACACACATATATACTGGTAGTGCAAATAGCGAGTACACTCGCTAAGTACTCACTGCACTACTATATACTGGTATTGAAAATAGCGAGCATACTCGCTATTTCACATCACACACATAAATATTGGCAGCGAAAATAGCGAGTATACTCGCTAAGTACTCACTGCACTGGTATCAAAAATAGCGAGTATACTCGCTAAGTCCTCGCTGCACTTCTATATACTGGTATCAAAAATAGCGAGTATACTCGCTAAGTCCTCGCTGCACTTCTATATACTGGTATCAAAAATAGCGAGTATACTCGCTACCTCGCATCGCACTTATAATACTGGTATCGAAAATAGCGAGTATACTCGCTAAGTCCTCGCTGCACTACTATATACTGATAGTGAAAATAGCGAGTATACTCGCTAAGTCCTCACTGCACTATTATACACTGGTAATGAAAATAGCGAGTATACTCGCTAAGTCCTCGCTGCACTTCTATATACTTGCAGCGAATATAGCGAGTATACTCGCTAAGTCCTCGCTGCACTACTATATACTGGTAGTGAAAATAGCGAGTATACTCGCTAAGTCCTCGCTGCATTACTGTATACTGGTAATGAAAATAGCGAGTATACTCGCTAAGTCCTCGCTGTACTTCTATAAACTTGCAGTGAAAATAGCGAGTATACTCGCTAAGTCCTCGCTACACTACTATATACTGGTAATGAAAATAGCGAGTATACTCGCTAAGTCCTCGCTGCACTTCTATATACTTGCAGTGAAAATAGCGAGTATACTCGCTAAGTACTCGGTGCACTACTTTATACTGGTATCGAAAATAGCGAGTATACTCGCTATCTCACATTGCACTTATATATACTGGTAGCAAATAGCCGCTACATTTTTTTGCTCTTATATATGAGAGCAGAAATTCGCTAGATAAGCTAATGTATATATTCCCGTTGAACGGATCCAGAAATTTAATTGCATATGTGGCTCCATCTAGATGATCAATCATTTAACAATGCTCACCATCAGTACAGCAAAGTTCGTGAGATGATTGCACGCGCACATCAACTTCTGAAGAGTTCCATTCAGAGTTCTGTCAGATTGAGGCAGAACAGAATTGTCCCTACTGTCGCTAGATGCAACTAGTTCACACCCTCTTCCGGACCAGTCGATAATGTTCTCGTCCCAGAATACACACATTGGCCCGGTGTATCCAGCCTTATAAAGGGGAGAAAAATCATAGTAGCAAGATTACACAGTAGATTACGGTTCTCATTTATTTCGGTAATTTAACATGACAGTTGCTTTTCATCCATGGCCTAGCTATCTATCTATCTATCTATCTATCTATCTATCTATCTATCTATCTTTGCTTTCTATCTATGCATCTATATCTGTTTTTAACGTAGAAATGTCACGGTTGAAATGCAGCTCCTTTTTAATCGAGGTATAGAGTTGTTCATATTAGAATCAATTTCAGATAATTCGTTGATCACACAATTCAACTGTATGCGCATCAGAAACATATCGAAAGATAACCAGCGAATTCTGTTTTTATTTGTCTAAATGTATTGCAACATTCCTTAGAATGTCGTTAGTGTTAAGTTTGGATTGATTAATTCATTTTCTAATTAGCGGATAAGTAACTAGCAATTTTAGGAACCTGTTTAGGTAAGTTAACAATAAGCTGGGCTGATGTGTTGTTTTGTTTTCATTGCTTTGTTTTCATTAAAAAAAACTTAAGTCTTAAGGTGCGGTCTTCGCATCTTCAGTAGAATCAGAAACGGTTCATGTTTGCTAATTAACGACATTTTATTTACCATCAGAGGTGTGAACGTCATATTGATCCTTTCAGTTAAATTTTCGATCTTGTTTTCACCCACGCTTATGGACACGACAGGTGTATTGGCAATGGTGTTGGAGTCGTTCTGTAGGGAACGGGATATGAAAAGCGAAGGTGTGGAAAACACGTTGAATATCACGCGGACGTGGCTGCTGTTCGTACTAGTGCCAGTTACCGCAATAGCAGAGACCTCTGGTGGCAGGGCGACCTCTGTCAGAACACTGTTCTGGTCGACGGTCCTCTCATTCCCGGTCGTGAAACTGATGTTGCTTCTTGTCAGGTCTGAAGCGGTAGTACTCGTCACGGACAAGATTAAACCTTCCATGAGTTCATTGGAGGGGATACTGCTGACCTATAGATGGGAGAGAATTACATGGATATTGCTATTCAGTGGAGAGGTGAGACATGTTGTGAAATATAAACATAACATTCCCATGGGGGTTATTTTTTTTTACGATCTTTGTTCTCATTTTTAAACAAAATGTGAAAATTGTCTACTTTATCATAATAAAGCTGTGTGAGCTGTTTTATTAATGCAATGGAAAACATTGTTTTCCATGTGAAAGCGTCATTTGTCTGATGATCCGTTCAAAACATTTCGTACCTAAGTATCTCTGGACCATGGAGAGTCCTTCCCAGGGAGACCAATGACTTCAAAAGCATCGTTGAAAATTTGTTTCCAGTTATAAAGATCTGAACTACATAATCCTCCGTTCTACTGGTTCCGGTGTTGAGGTCTAAACACAAGAGGCCTGAAAAGGGTAATGATACAGCCTTGGACAAATTTTCAGTCTATTTTCATTAGTTTTTAGCTTTTTGCTAGGCTGTTTTGCCATGAACGGAGATGATTTGGCCGTGAAAAATTCTTCCCTGTCTTTTTTTTTGTAATCCTGGGTACGTCTATGCCGATGACAGTACAACTGTTAAAGCTGAACTTCTAAAATTTTGTGCTCTAGGGTGCTTACTTGTCCATATAGGAAATATAATTCTTCCACAATGTTTACCAGTGCATTTCAGGTGAATGTAAATTTAAAATAAATGTGCCCCCTATTTAGCTGTCAACCCCTGCCACTGTACCTATAACTATAATCATTTTAGTACATTTACTACGGTAATAACCTTCTATCTGAGTGAAATATTATGTTGTGTATGAAGCCACCTAATTAAAATTTGACCATGTCTGAACTTATGCCCCCAATACATTTTCCTAAGAATACTCTCAGCCCTGCTTCCGTCGGATGGAGCGTAGTAATGCGGACATCTGTCGTACTCGAGGACACCAATCTGGTGATAACAAGTTGAAACAAGTATCCCAAAAGAGATTCAACTTCTTTATCAAGCAAAATATGACATCTCTAGATAACATTTCAAAATATGTTCAATCATCCGAAGTACCTGCACTGCCACATTTGGTTGAGCAATGTTTAAGGTCTCTCCCTCATCAACGTCAACGTTGTTCAGTTGTTGCGCAAAGGCCTGTACAAGCTGTCTTACGGACTCTTCTGCAGCTTGAAGCTGTTCTGGATCAACTTCTGCGATGTTACTGACAGTGCTGGTTACCGACATTGTCACCTTGTTGATGTGATAAAAGAAATTATAAAAGTAACAATACCAAATTATATTATCCCCCAAAATTACTAAAAACGTGAACTAATGATTGTGTAACCTCGTTTAAACAGCAATTTGTTAATTAGAAAGTCTGATTTATAGTTAAATGTGTTCCATGTCCTGACTACAAGAAGGCACTTAAAAATACGACAACCGTAAGGCAAGAACAAAAAACTAATAATGAGAAGAAAATGGGATACAGAGAAGAAGGAGGAGGAGGAGGAGAATACAGGAGAGAAAAATACAGTAACAATGATAACAAGATGAGGAACAAGCAGAACAACAAAAACGTAAAGATCAAGAACAAGAAGAAAATGAAGAGGGAAAGTAGTTGTATAAAGAAGTGGCTAATAGCGTTAGTAGTGGCGGAATAGAATACGAGAAGAGAAACATGAAGATTTGGTAAAAAAAAATATATAAAGTGGTAAGTTACACCTAGATGACACTTGTGCAACAGACAAGTTGTAGGTACTCTGAATCATTGCAAGTTATTCTTTTGATATTTTGTACCGGAAGAGAAAACAACCGAATTCATTTTACCTGACTATCTCCCAAGGTCTGGTTGGCAATACCCATTACAATACTTGAGACCAGAGTAATGTCGATGGATGTGATGTCCTCTGTGTTTTGGGTAACCACAGCCACCTGTTCACTCACTTCAGTCGCAGTTTCTGCTGTTACTCCCACCTTTAAGCAAGTAAGAATAAAATTTCAAACTCAACATATCTTGCGTACAGTACATCACTTTATGGTGTTACTTTATTAAGAGTCATTGAGAGTAAACAGTAAATTTTGATGGTCGACAAATAAAAACGATATTTTTGTGATTTGTCAATAACATTTCAGAGATCGGTAATGGGCAATAAATTACACAATTCTATTCAAATTTGGAAGCCGCTATCAGTTCCTATTATTTCGCAAATAGAATAAAAATCATCAGTTAATAGCAGAGAAGCAAATTTAACAGTTTGTCCACAAACTCACACTGAGACAAACCTATACACACAACCACACACACACACACACACACACACACACACACACACACACACACACACACACACACACACACACACACACACACACACACACACACACACACACACACACACACACACACACACACACACACACACACACACACACACACACACACACACACACACACACACACACACACACCCTACACAGACACAGATACACGGACACACATAAACACACACACAGACACACAGACAGACACAATACCCAGACAAACACACACAAACACACCCTAACATACCCATTCACCCACCAGCACATAATATAGGCATACGTCCAAATAAGTTTCTTTCCTTTTAAATGAGTAATTATTTAAGTCTATTTAAACCTCTTCTATCTCCTCCAACAGTTCCGTAACGTTTCGGAATGGGCCACAATTATCCACTGGCATCCAGGAACTCGGAGATATCATGTCACCAACACATCGTGCGACAGCAATTGGTTGTCCAGCTTCAGAGAAGTCACGATTACGAGAAAACAAAACGCAAATATTGATTAGTACAATTTAATTAATTGATATTCAATTGTGTCAGAAATAAATCAATACTCCGCTTTTGTATCACACATTGAATAATCCAAGGAATATTCATTGCAATTTTGAAATTAAAAAGTAATCTCTGATATCATATAATTATGTAATTGTCACTCTGCAAGTTAACTACGTTTTAGGCAAACGGGGCTGCCATGGCCACCGGGAACATAGTATAAACGAGGCTTTAGGCGTCAATACAATGGGTACATTGCATTTGCAACCAATTTTAACATACGATAATTTTTTTCACCACTTGTTCACTAGGATGAAGTTTGAATTACCTTGTGTTGTGTTGAATGGGCATACACCGGTTGAGTTAGCCCAGGAGTTAATTTCACCAAGTGTGAAAGAAACGACTCCAAATCTTGAAATCCAGGTGAGATTATAACAAATTGCTGGAGAAATAAAACAAAACAAATGCCAAAATGTCTTTGTCCTTAAACCTTGTAAAGTTTATACTGTACCTCTGATGTACACGTACCTTTCCGACATTTAATCTTATGTTACGTGTTTACAACTGTCAAATTTCAGTGTAATCGTAATCAAAAGTAATAATTTTGTCTCAGAACGTTTATACCATACGTTGTACGTTAAATAGTATACGCCACATAACATTTCGCATGAACTTGACATTCTATTATGAGTTATCCAAAGACTTCTACATCAACCTAGCTACTAACCTTCTGACTGATCTCTTCGTTGCAATATGGACAACAAATGCAATCCCCGAAGACTGGGCAAGAGGCCTTATTGTCAAACTTTCTAAGAAAGGTGATCTTCAAAATTGTGATAATTGGCGTGGAATCACTCTACTGTCGATTCCAAGTAAGGTCATCTGTGGAGTTCTCCTAAATAGAATCCAAGAAGCTATAGACAACAAGCTGAGGCAGGGACAAGCAGGAATCAGGAAGTAAAGCGGATGTATAGACAAGATCTTTAATCTTTGAAACATCATAGAGCAGTGTCTAGAGTGGAATGCCCCCTTGTACATTAACTTCATTGACTTCAGGAAGGCTTTCGATAGTGTGCACCGTGAAACCTTATGGAATGTCCTTTAGTCTTATGGATTCCCTTTCAAGATCATCTCTTTCATAAAGTTGTTTTACGTCTACTTCGAATGCAGTGTTATCTTAGACAACACCCTCTCTGTCTGGTTCCCTGTGGAGTCTGGCGTACGTCAAGGATGCATTCTATCCTCAATCCTATTTCTTGTCACCATCGACTGGATCATGAGAAAGGCCACATCAGATAAACCTAGAGGCATGCAGTGGACTCTCTTTTCTCAAATGGAAGATCTTGATTTCACTGATGACCTTGCTGTTCTCTCTGCAAAACATTCTAACCTGCAGGAAAAAACTGACAGACTCAATTGTTTTGCTAAACAGACAGGCCATGACATCAATTCAACCAAGACTCCGGTGATGTGCATGAGCAACAGCGTATCTGCTCCAATCACCATCGACGGGCAGCCCCTTGAGTTTGTGGATGATTTCACCTACCTAGGCAGTCTAATTAGTAAGGACAGCGGGGCTCAGAAGGATATCAAGGCAAGACTTGGGAAAGCCCAATGTGCATTCATCAGACTTCTCCCCATCTGGAAGTCCTAGCAATACAGCTTGAAATCAAAAGATCCGCCTTTATAATAGTAATGTAAAGTCCGTTCTGCCATGGATCTAAATGTTGGCGAGTTACCAAGTCTGTTATGATAAGAGTTGAGTGAACTTGAGTCTTTCCATGGGGGTCTTTCTATGGGGGATCTGCTGCATTTTCTGGCCAAACAAAATTTCTAAATCCGAATTTTATACAAAGACAGGATGAAAAAGTGTAGTTAATGAAATTAAATACCGACGTTTCCGATGGCTTGGTCACGTGCTTAGGATGGACCAGGATCGCATACCCAGAGTAGCCTTAAGATGGACACCACCAGGAAAAAGGAATACTGGGAGACCAAAAACCACCTTGCGGAGAACTGTGTCAGCCGAGCTGACTAGAAGGAACCTTAGCTGGGGCCAAGCACAATCCATAGCCGAAGACAGAGCAAAGTAGAAAGACTTCATAGCGGCCTTATGTCCCACTAGGGATGAAGAGGATTAAATAAGTAAGTAAGTAAGTAAGTAAGTAAGTAAGTAAGTAAGTAAGTAAGAAAGAAAGTAAGTAGGTAATTATCCAAAGACTTCACCATGTTCTCTCTGCGTTTGTTTCTGTTAATTTAGGACTATGGCATAACTGGGTATAAAAATGGAAGATTTTGAACTCTGATTATAAACACTACACAAAAAGTAAGTTCCCCCTTGTTCAAAATACCAGAACTTTTTAATGAAATAAGTTTTAGCAAAACAACTTAGCAGAAACATTTCCACACTCCTTGACTAACCTCTGTGTGAAAATAAGATTAATCCGTCAAGCCATGCATCAGTGAGCATGAATTAAAGGCAAAAATGTCACTTTTCAAAAGTCACAGGAGTCATCTCTTATGCCAAAATAATGGTAAATAATAGTATTTTTTGCTTTATTTATAAAGTGTGCTCACTGAACCCTGACATGGTTACAACCTCTTATGTCCATACAACGTGTAAAGATACACTTTGCTGAAAAATATCGGATTTCAATTTTTTCAATAAACTTAATGGATTCTACAATTTCAAAATTGAGGATGGATAGAAATTGTTAAATTGAGCTCACTGAAGCGTAAATATGCGAAAAAGTGCCAAAATAATTGTTAGGGGGTCAAACGATTCAACAGAAACAGAATTTGTCAAAATCCTGCATCACAAATCCCTCAAAATGACCCTTGTGACTTTCGAAAAGTTACATTTTTGCCTTTATTACGTGTTCACTCATGCATGACTTGACGGATCAATCACATTTTCACACAGAAGGTAGTCAATGAGTGCAGAAACACTCCTGCCACATTATTCTGCTCAACACCATTTCGTTAAAAAGTTATGGAATTTTCAATAAGGGGGAACTTATTTTTTGTGTAGTGTTTAGATAAACAGAGATTTTTTTCACTTGATCGACATAGTTCTTATCCATGGCACCGTAACCAGAGGGTCTGGTATTGAATCATTGCACATCATCATACGGTAGATGTGTCGTACTGCTGCTGCTATACTTCTACTTCACTTCTATAAATCAACCACCACCAACACCATCACTACTACTACTACTACTACTACTACTACTACTATTACTACTACTTTTTAGGATTTGCGAATAAGCTGCACAAACTTTAACAGCAAGTGAGTTTTACAGTCTACTTTTATGCTAATGTCTGCTGATCCTGTTGGTCCTGACCGGGGGGGGGGTGATTTGCTGTCCAGACACACACACACACACACACACACACACACACACACACAGACATACAGACATACACGCACACGCAGATACATACGACGACCCTATCAGGGATTTTTCAATGAGGGTGAGTAAGAAAAGGAAACGGACCTTTGATAGGGGGCCACGAAACTCTTTTTAATGCAGGGGAGGGGCTGCCAACCCTAGCGGGTGACTTCCAGGGGCTCGCCTTTGTTAAAATCCCTCTCAGGACTCCGGGTGGGGGTCAGGGGGACCCCCCTGAAGCTCACGGCCTTTTCATTTTCATGAGGGTATTTCCACACTCTGCTAACACTATTATTTGTACTTGGACAGTCAACAATAACTATCACCCACCACATTTTGAAATTGGGGTGCGTTTTAATTTTTGAAATTCATCCGAATGCTCATTTTTTTATATTCTGAAATGGTTAGCAGCTCATTAAAAAGCAAGGTGATAATTTGCGAAGCCCATGAGTTCTAGGAGTTTAATAAGCACATTTTGACTCTCTGATAACACTAAAGTTTTGTGAAATGGACATTCAACAATAAGAGCAGCGTTTATTCGTTTTGACGAAATTAGCGTAAAACTGCTTGGATATAGTTTGAAATAATTTTTCCTTAAAAAGTAGGGAGGATGATTGTACAGGCCCTTCCTCCCTCGGTCAAGGTGGGGGATATACCTTATTATGCATCCCCCAGGATTTACACCAGTGTCCATTGCAAACGTCTCTTGTTAGACACCACCCATTAAGAGCAGAAGACAGGGGATAAGAAATACGAATGTACTAAAGAGAATAAAGGTGACACGATGTGAGCTGGGGGATGCATACTCCCATTCCCTCGGCTGTCTACGCCCTGGTACTACTGACCAATTAGTTCAGATGGTGGGCTCGCAGACCCTCCTTTACGAAAACCTTCCCTGATTTCGCTGGACTAATCACTTAACTCTCCATGTCGCATATACCCTATATTTGTCGATAACAGATAATATATATCAACATCCTGGACTTTTTGCAGTATTTCTAACTTCCTGTTCGACTCAGAACGAAAGTGGCGGCATTCAATACAGCCAATCTGTTTCTAGTTGTATTGCCCTTTTTATCATTTTGTGTAGCTCTGTCCCACTGATAAGAAATATTCCATGCCAACACAAATGAACGGAACTCTGACTTTTATCACAAGTGTAAATAATACGATAAAACAATGCGATTGCAAAATAAAAAAAAACACAGGTTTTTCAACACCGCGCCTTTGAACATGCATAAATTAGATATCGGATATGAACATGTCGGCAAATCTCGCCAGAGAATCACTATAATCTAAGTGCGTCTACACCGTTCTTTCGTAGACAACTATATGTGGTAGGGAGATCTAAACACTACACAAAAAGTAAGTTCCCTTTTTCAAAATACCATAACTTTTTAACGATATAGCTTTGAGCAAAATAACTTGACAGATGTGTTTATGTTTTCATTGACTAACGTATGCGTGAAAATGTGATTGATCCATCGATTAATGCACGAGTGACCACATATTAAAGGTGAAAATGTCACTTTTCAAAATTCACAAGGGTCCTTCAGGGAGATTTGTAACGAATTCTGTTTCTGGTGAATGATTAAAGTGATAGGCTAACATTGTGGAGCTTCAATTTTAAAAAAATTGACAAATTTTGATATCTGAACTACATAGTAGTGTTCATATGGACAAATAAACACCATAGAATAAAAACGTTTGGAAAGTTACACTGCCAATGGCAAGCTATTCATGAATAAACAATTAAAACTCGGGGCGACTTTAAATAGCGTAGGTGTACACATAGTAAGTCTATGGGAGAAAATGTGCAGGTGAATCCGATCAACTTACGATTTTCACTTTTTTAAAGCACTAAATAATCATTTTGAAGTTCAGGGCGTCATTTTTAGACCTTATCAAAGACAATGGTAGCATGGGGAATCATGTAGCTCAGTTTTTTTTAACTGTGGTAAATGTTAGCCAATACCTTTAAGCACTTTTTATATTATTCATTTATCGTTTTACCCCCTTACACCTCCCCAGATACTTTCCATATATTTTTAGTTCATTGTGCTCAATTTAAAAATGTTCTTAAATTTTGAACTGTAAAATCCATTAACTTTATTATCGGATATTTATCAGTAAAATGTATCGGCACATGTTACAAATATAAGAGTTTGTAACCATGTCATGGTTGAATGCCCACACTTATTAATAAAGCAAAACATACAATTTTCTACTCTTATTTTGGCATAATAAAGGACTCTTGTGACTTTTGAAAAGTGACAATTTTCCCTTTAATGCATGCTCACTCATGCGTGACCTGACGGATCAATCGTATTTTCACACAGAAATTAGTCAATTAGAACACCCCTACGAAATTACTCTGTTCAAATTTGTTTCATTAAAAAGTTATGGTAATTTGAAAAGGGGGAATCTAAATGTTCAGATAGACCCCCCCCCCTTTTTTTACGTTATTCTTACCAGTATTAACAACTTGAATACGGGACGCATCAAATAATCCTCCCGATGTCTCAGCTAAGCCGGCTAAAGTATTACTGATGAGGTTTTGCAGTTCAACGGCAGAAGTTGCGTTTTGGGTGTAGACGTTCATGTCGACAACGACACTACCAGGTCGTAAACGACGAATTACAACCAAAGATGTGCTGGTCTCGAAACCAGGGCTGTTCTGCAGGCCTTGCTGCATCTAATCAATTTTGGATGATGATTTGTTTAAAGTATTATTACTACTGTTTTTGTTCTCTGTTCAGAGAGAAGAAAAGCGCTGTTTGTGATGACTATTCTGTGTTACGTTACATGTGTAAAAAATCATTTTATATAAGTTCAAATTATTCAAAACATGGTTCCAGTATTTACAACTTTGGCTGATAAATGAGGTCCGAGATTGTATTGTGTGCAACGTCATTCATAGTGTAAAACATACATATCCTTACACATATTCGATAGTGTCTTTGAGCAGCACTATTTATTTGGTGCATTGCCTTGTTTTTATCGATGGAGAGACAATGGTGCTCTCAATTATGAACTTGCTGATATTCTTGGCAGTTGATGAAACATAATTTCAGCATCATAATTTTTGACAGCTTTTGAAAGAACAACAATTTATTGAAATAGATAACTACACAATAATACACTTCACTTTATTTCTGTTAGTAATGGTTAAAATTTGTTCGTCTGGCATACTTTGGCTTTTTGCAGTTTTACTTACAAAATTGCTGATGTTGAGCGAGATATCCATGTATGCATTTGAGGATGAGTCGTCGTATTCAGAAATATACGGTATGTTGAATACGGCATCAGAAACTATGGTGTTGGATAGATCTATAAAACAAATGTATTGTATCACAATAAATAGTAGTGACATTGATTTGACCACAGAGTATTCCATTAAAGTATTTTGAGATAATCTTTAAGTAAAAATCTAAGTTCCAGCTTGGTGGTATAGAAAGACTTATGTTTACTTTATTTCAGATCTATACTCATTATTACATAACATGGACATGAAATGTAACTTAAAGATTGCGTCATTGATTTGCACTTCAAAAAACATCTAAATGAATGAAATCAGCTGAAATCATATCCAATGTGAAGATTAATATAAATAAACACCTCTCATAGAGACTTGGGATAAAATATTGAGTTTTGGTGAAAATCTGGACGGTTAAACTTCATCCTTTTTCCAATTGCTCAGGAGCAAATTCAAAAAATCCGCGACGTCAAATGTGCACGTGCCGTTCCAAAATGGTCCGATCAGCCGTTAGCCAAAGTTCGCAGGGGATAGCCGTTAACCAATCAGAGGGCTGCGCTGGTCTTGCTACGGTGCACAGTAACCGCGATTCGCAGTTTGAGCAAAATTGAAACTCACAGAAAGAAGAACATTCTGGTAAGATGTCGTTATTAGTTTTTCTCATAAAACAACAAATTCATGACGTATGGATCTTAGACTTTCAACACACCATTTGTAAGTACTAAACTACCGTTTGGTATTGATAATGAAGGGAAGTAATGGACTTGCACATCCCTGAACCAATCTTTAAACGCAGTGTAACAGTATAGCGACAAAGCAATATTATAAACATGATACATGCCCATGTGATATAGAGAGAATAAAAATATTTATAATAATATCAAGAGCATTGTAACCATGTTATAAATGTTATTTATGCCCATGTGAAAAAAAAAGAGAACAGGGATGTTAATGATAATGTTACTAGCATTGAAAATGACTTTATATTGTGGTTTTGGTATTGGATATGGAATAACGAAAATTGTGAATGACTCTTGTATAAAGATCACACATTCATATGGTCACTTTTATCATACTTTTGAATACATGGATATGCCCTGATACGATAAAAAATCTTTCCAGAATGAGCACTGATATGACGAATCATTAACTACAATGGTGTTATATTCCCCTGGTATTTGGTTGACATGTATATTTGGAAAACAGTTAAAATAAAACCAAATTTAATATGATCCATAACGTAATTTTTATATCTTCAGAAACTTTTTTCCTATATTGCTCTGTAGAGAAACGAAGACCCAATAAAAAAACATGTCCGCAACCGGCTCGTAGCTTGGATGCTATTACGCATGCGCAATCGCGTCTTTGAAAAAAATTTGGCGTCGAATTTATTCCCATAATGGACTCCCCGATATTGCGCATGCGCTGACGCATTGAAGCATTGCGGCGCGGCGAATGCTCAAGGTACCAGCGCGCCGGTTGAGTCTTTTAGCACAGACTGACGGCAATCGTGTGGTACGTACCCGGGGGTACGTATACAGTTACATTATGATTATTAGATTGAGAGGTCTTTTAAAGTGTAGGAAATAACATTGACAGGGCAGGATGGGCTAAAATATTTTGTACTGGCCGCATTTAAATCTTACACGGAATTTGAATGATTTGTATTTATTTATACCCATAATCTAGGAAGATCCTAAAGACATAATAATGATAAAATTGGAGTCTTCATCTTTGTCCAATACAAAATTTATTGGCCTCGCCGGTAGTTGACAACGAGCCCAATATTCCCCCATAGCCAACCCCTAGCTCGACCAATAAATCTATGTATTGGACTCAGTGAATCCAATTTAATATCAAAATCGTACTTCTACTGAGCAACATTGCATTTTATGGCACTTTGAGCGAAGACATCCGGCGTACAAGCCGGAAATCTCGAGTTCCATCGCGGCTCCTTATAAACTATTATTGAACTTTATTGTGAACTAGAATAACACCAGTGTATAGCAGCTGTTTTTACGAAGTAACCAAATATTAAATTAAATGAAATTCAAATACATTTTGTATTTTCTGGAAAAAAATATAAACGTCATAGGGAGTCTTTCTCTCTAAATGTCACGGAGCTAATTTTCACTCCCCCATTATGGAGTGTGATTAGGGACCACTCCTTTTAGAGCTAAAATTCGAAGCTAAAATTTTGAAAGTGGAAAATACATAATATAGATCCAAAACGAGGGAATTGTTCAACTCTCTTAAAAGATTAGCCTGAAAAGTTAACTCCAGAAGGAGTGGTCCCTAATCACACTAAGTTCAGTGACATTCATTGCTTTCAAACACCATGTAAGTCAAAATATGTTGACAATTTCTGTAAATGAGATTCGAGTACCAGTGGCAATTTACCTCTTATATATAGCGCAGCCCGGGTTGTTTCTGCGGAAGATCCGTCATTACCAACTCCTAGGCAAAAGTAATACCCGATGTCATCGGGTATGATGGCTCCTATGATTAAGGCGTCCTGGTTTTCTGTATTTGGAATCGGCAGGTTATCCTTCCACCAATCAAATCGACGGACGTTGTCAAAGGTGCACCTCAATTCAACCCTGTCGTAGAGGGAGACAGTCTGACTGTCTGGATGACGACTTACAGCAATGGGCTCTGGTATAAATATTCAAAAAACGTATACAGAATTACTGCAGTTGTTGTTGATAACCTGTTCTATTTCCATTACTACTACTACTACTACTACTACAACTTCAACTAATATGATGAAAACAATAATAGCAACTAGGCACATTACTACTGCTGCTACTGATACTGTCACAACTACTAATATTGATACTGCTAATACTTATATTGACTACTATTATCTCTCATAATAACACTACTGCTATCAACAACTAGGGCCTGTTGCTGGCATAATTTCTGCCTACGTCTGGTACTTTGTAATATCTAGGTCAGTCTGGTATTAATCACCGACTGGTCGACAAGGTCACGTGACTGGCATTCCTAGCGATCCGATCGAATTAAGCTCAATGCGCACATTGACACCCTTTCGCTTTCTTCCGAATCAAATAGTCTAGGCGATCGGTGCGAAAATTGTTCAGATGATGATAAAAGCATGAAAATTGGCACACATGTACTTCACATCATTCTAAACATTTTCAGAGGTGGAGCCAACGCAAACTGTGCATAGCTTAGCAACGGTTGCTAAGTAACATATTTTCCATAGCAACCAACATGCAAGATACCTGCAGACCAATTTTCCCGAACAATTTTAAATGTATTTCAATATCTGCCAGCTTCACTCTTCATACCAACACCACTGCTGGAACGCAACTGTGCATAGCCTTAGCAACGGTTGCTAAGTAACATATTTTCCATTAGCAACCAACATGGCAAGATACCTGCAGACCAATTTTCGCTAGAACAATTTTATTGTATTTCAATATCTGCAGCTTCACTCTTTATACCAGCACCACTCTGGAATAATCGTAATGTAATATATCATAGAAAAAAGTTGCTAGACAATATATTTTTCTGGTAACCATGCAAATTTGATATTTGCAGACCAATTTTACTTAACATTTCATTTCATTACATTTCATATTGCGGCGGTACTATCGTAAAGGGTTTTATACACGCCAGGAATGTAGCTCAGTTTGTAAGATAATGTCGGAGAAACTGAGATTGAGAGCCACACAACATATTACATACAACCATTATCAAACTATTAAGAGAATGGAAAGATCCAACTAAAAGAAAAGAGTCTCAGTCATTACATCAGCCATTAAGAAGATGGAAATTATAAGGGGAAGAAAGATGGGTGTGATTACAAAAGGATAACATAAAACTTTGGTTGTGGGTATGGAATGCAATCATTTTGAATTTGGAAATCATGGAGACGAGCTGAGTGGACTCACCACAATACAATCAGGAAGAGTATGAAATAGTTGTGGACGAGCGACTCCGCACCAACATCAAACCAATAATACCAACCATCTCTAGGAACAAAGTCGCACTGCTCAACGAACAAGCACATGATTCAAAGAAAGCAGATACATGGGCCAAACTTCTCAAAAAGTGAATCCCTTTTTTTGCAAGACGGTATGTTGCATGCCAAACAAGATATGAGGAAAAGACAATTTCTTCATCATGAAATCATCCATTTTCACTACTCTTTTCTTCTATGGAGAGTTACATCTGGGAATAAGTTGGATCTCATGGGGTAGTCTTGAACAACATGTCAAGTCCTCATGTGATTTCAAGCCAGAAGACGGATGTGATCATCATGGATGGTGATGTCGTGAACGTTCTCAGAACTGGAAATTGAAAGATATTTGGCAACTGTGCTGCTGATGTGTTTGTCCCTCACACATAAAAAGCATCACAAGACTCAGCGAGTATAGTTTCTGGTATCAACACTTGACAGCCGTCTAAAAGGCACAGACCAGAGAATAAGCATATGGAACCTAGCCAACGTAGCCATGTTAAGGTGTCCAGTCCCGTGCCAAGAGTCTCGCAACAGTTTTCCTTTAGCTTGAATGGCAACAAGATGGAATTGCTCAAAACTTCTTAATGATGGATTAGTGTCAAGAGCATCAGTTGAAAATCTCCTGTTGTAATGATTGAAGCCAGCCAGTGTACTACAGTATGTTTACCTGCCACAAGACACATCCAGCATTACTCCCTGCAATCATGAAGGAGATTCCAAGATCATGGTACATGTTGCTGATCCGCCAGAACAGGCTTTCACAAGATCTTTATCAGACCATAGATTGTGATCAAGTTGTGCCAGCAGTGACCTGAACAGCAGCTAGAAAAGTCTGCACTTTCTAGCCTGCTTTCGGTAGTTGCCAGGAACTTTGAACTACATCCCAGCTCATAAGATAGTGTCTCACTTGGTCCACAAAATTCATCAATATCCCAGTGTCGCATGTTTTCACGCTCTAGGACACCATGTCCTATTTGCCCAAGTTGAAGAGAAGACAGCATGGAAGTGTGGAAGCTAGACACATGACAAACTCCCTGGAGCCTTCTATGAGCTGCACAGTACACCAAAACAGTATTGAAGAGACTGGGGCTTTTCTAGAATACTTCTTCTGTTAGAAAGCTTGTATTTCACACGAAAAGGACGTCAGATGTCTGCTTTTCCTCCCACTAAGGCTGCCTTACAGCCAACATTATTCAGAGGGTAAGCATTCCAAGGTAGTCACTATTTGGGACCTGCTACTACGTCATGCCACCAGTTGCCCTCCTAGTGTGGAGATAGACTTGCCTAAAACAGTGGAGGCCCCTGTGGACAATATATCCTGCCCAGAGCTGCTGCAGTGCCATGTAGGAGCAGGTGTAGAGAAAACAAATGTGTACGAGTGCACTTCAAATCACTGTTATTGATCATTGCTACAGGAGATTGTTACAATGCCTGAAACTAATGAGTTATAAAGACTGTTTATGATGAGAATATTTATTGTTGAGACCAAAAACAGCTGGTTGTTTTCATAAATGTATTGCCCAACAAATTGCTTAATTGATGTATGGTATATAAAACAGCATAATATTCACTCTTTCCAGAAGATATTGCATTCTTTTCATAAAAAAGTTGTTTGAATTAATGGATCCGCTATGCCGGATTGTTCTCATCATGTTACACAGCTTGCTGCTATGGTAAATAGCGTCACTAAGAAATTAAATAAATTATGTTATTGTCAATTACATCGATCGATGACTATCTGTACAAATTATAATATACCCGAATTACATCTCTGCTGCAATTGCCTAGGTTGAAACATTTTACAAATAAACAATTAAGATATACTTTATGGTATATCCGTTGCCTAGCAACAAACAATGTTGTTTTTTTGTGTTGACACTTACATGGTAGCTTCGAATCATGTTTTTAGAATGTTTTGATGCTAAAACATATAGCATCATCCTTTCGAAATGGATTAGATATGCTTAAATGGCTCATTGCTATGGTCAATAAGTTTCTTAGCAACCGTTGCCTAGGAAACATGCCGTATCCGTTGGCTCCACCTTTTGAAAATAATCAGTATAGTCCCAAATATAGTTGTGCCAAATTTCATGCTTTTATCATTAACTGAACAATTTTGGCCATATTTCGCACCGATCGCCTAGACTAAAGAATTTGGTACTCGATGTAATA
Organism: Eucidaris tribuloides; assembly: GCA_001188425.1. Classification (NCBI taxonomy): domain Eukaryota; kingdom Metazoa; phylum Echinodermata; class Echinoidea; order Cidaroida; family Cidaridae; genus Eucidaris; species Eucidaris tribuloides. The sequence goes on along the minus strand of JZLH01S0595608.1, from coordinate 199 downwards.
GATTTTTCATTTTGTCTCTCTCTGTAGTTTAGATCGCAACTGCTGATCTACATAATTTTTTAACAAACATGTCAGAAAAAATGAAACCAGGTTTCGAACCCGCCATCTACAGCTTTCCGGGCTGCGACAATACCACCAGGCCATCACTGGTTACCGGCATTGACACGATGACAGAGGAACAAATACAAGCTCAGAAATT
>JZLH01S0595564.1:22080-32922 GCA_001188425.1 Eucidaris tribuloides | reverse complement strand
ATTTATGTTAATCATCTATCGTTTGATCCTCTCATATTGCCTTTTAGCACTTTTTGCATATTTTACGCTTCGGTGAGCGCAATTTAAAAATTTCCACCTTTCTCGATTTTGAAATTGTAAAATCCATTAAGTTACTGCCAAAATTTAAATCCGAATTTTTCAGCAAAATGTATCTTTACATGTTGTACGAACATAAGAGGTTGTAACCATGACATGGTTGAGTGAGCACACTTTATTAATAAAGGAAAAAATGTCATTATTTACCATAATTTTGGCATAAGAGATGACTCATGTGACTTTTGAAAAGTGGCATTTTCACCTTTAATGCATGCTCATTCATGCATGGCTTGACGGACCAATCACATTTTCACACAGATGTTAGTCAATGAGTGTAGGAACACTCTTGCCAAATTATTTTGCAAAAACTTGTTTTGTTAAAAAGTTATGGTATGTTGAAAAGGGGGGTAGTTACTTTTTTTGTTGTGTTTATTTTGCTGAAAAACAAACAAATGAAAATTGGATTGTTGATGAAAAAGTGAGAAAAATAGTAACTATTTGTACTTTACTAATGGAAAGTTTTACACAATCTCATCACAAAAAAAAGATGCACGGTTGTCAATTTGAGGATTCAAATGATGAGAAAGTATTACATGTAAAAAAAAATCAAAACACTAGAATAGTTTATTCAAAAGGTGTTTGTTTGGGGTTTTGGGGGGTTATTTGCTTTATTCTCTTGTTATTCTTCTTCTCTTCACGTTCTTTATTTTGTTAAAGCACATGATACAATTAGATTTGATAAGAAATCTAAACATCGGGATACTAATTCATTGAAAGTTTCAATACTTCTCTTCTCCGTTTAATGACAATGTTGAATATCAATGGAAAAGATTAGGTGTTGGTTTGTGGGACTGAAGGGGAGACTGGATACTCAGAACTGTGACACATTAACTGTTTGCGTGTGGATCCCTCCGAAAATAGATAGACAACCCGGGTGACTCCTTCATGGTATATGTTACATTACTCGTCATATAAATGGTTTACCTAATGTACGTATGTATTCTCTCCAATTTTGAAAGTTAACAGGGCTCACTATGTAGTGATTCAACATTTTGCCATTTTAATGGTTTTGTCGACTCTTTTATGATTGTCTACTTCATTAAATTCTACTTTCTCTTCTTCTTGTTCTTCTTCTTCTTCTTCTTCTTGTTCTTCTTCTTGTTTTTCTTCTTGTTCTTGTTCTTCTTCTTCTTCTCTTTCTTCTTCTTCTATCTCTTCTTCCTTCTTCCTTCTTCTTCTTTCCTTCTTCTTCTTCTTTTACGTAGTTTGTTTATTTGCTGCGTGATATGATCATTATACGAGTTATACAGTGTGTCTCAAAACATGGGTCTAATCGGGAGAAAAATATTTAAGGTATTTAAGTTTTCTCAAAAGGTATGTTTATTTGATATCATATTTAAGCACAATAAATGTTAGTTCTCAGAAAAGTAATCCCATGTAATTCACGTTTATAAGTCAAAGGTTATGACTACTTTTATGCAGTCGGGCAAAATCAAGTTTGTCCCATGTTTGTGAATCGGTCATAATGGCAACTGAGTTGCTTACCGAACATGGGGGTTAAACTCCCTCCTTTTGCTAAAGAGGGTGTTTGAACACCCAAAACACCCCGTCCCCGCGTACACACGTTTGTTCTATGAAGTCTGCATATTAATTCCTGGAGACATGCTGTAACCTCCTCTGAGCATAGTACTTCAGTTTTATCGAAAATCTGTCTTCCCATAAATCTGTTTACCCTCGGTAAATTGCAGGTGTTCGCCATTTGATCAAAGAGGGAAATATGCATAGAATGTTATTCACGCATCGTTGAAATACAAAGGCGCTTGAATTCATTTGGCATGTCCATGAAATCCAGATAAAAAACAAAAACAACTTAGGGGATTGAGTATAAATGAATGTTGCTCCAAAAATATGAAACAATATACCCTTGAGCATGCCAGTCCCTTTCAGTAAAAATGTTTGAAAAGAGATTAAAATCTTATTTGTTCACCTTGTAGAAAATAATTATTGTACAGTCACCAGCTGGTCACAAATTATGTAGATATGAATATAAATCCCATATAAGGTAAAATGTCAAATTGTCGGTGTATATTTTGTAGCCACCCATTCCTACTGGCTACCTGTGTAGGCTCCTGGTAGACAAAAACGCGTGTCCCTTACTGTCACTGACTGGAGCAGCAAGACGCTATACCAGACCTCACCCGAGTGCGAAATTTTAATTTCCACGGACTTTTTTTTTTCGGATGGCGCATGCGCACATGATCATACGAGACCTTATCAATATTCATTAACATCTATATGTATGTCATTCAAGTGCGTCGACCAGATTTCAATCCAGTGACGCGAGTCGCGAGTGTGCTACATAATGTGCCATGTGTATAATAACTAGGAATTGCTCGTGCTGAATTTCTTTAATGGAAAACTTGTCTAGATTTGATAAGCACTTGATCAACAAAGCTCCAAAAGACTATAAATTGAGCATTGTTATTTATTTTATTTTTTATTTTTACCATAAGTACCAATTAGAATATGGTTTCATCATAACATTGGGGGAAATGGCCTGTTTTTGCCTTTGATATCCCACGCGTTACCACCGCAAAAATAGCTTGGATTTGCCCTATATTATTATTTTTTTTTATTGTTAGCATTATTATTATTATTATTATCATTACATGTATTATTATTATTATTATCATCATCATCATCATCATCATCATCATCATCATCATCATCATCATCATCATCATCATTATTATTATTATTATTATTATTATTATTATTATTATTATCATCATCATCATCAATATTCCTATTATTTCTATTATTCCTATCAACATCATCATTATCAGCAACCAGCATACCTTTCCATGTGTGACGGAATCATGCCGTGCGTTTTTCCTTCCGGTATACTCTGCAAATAAAAGACAGCGTGGTGCATCTATCAGAGTGGGCAGTTTCTTCCGCAGGCGGTTTTCCGCCGGTTTTTACCGGTTTTTACCGGTTTTTCCGCTTTTTCGGAAGAAACAGAAAAAAAAGTATTTCTCTTTTCGTTATTTATTCAAGATTTTCATTTTGTAAACTATCATAACTTTAATAAAACAGGACAGCTCTTTTGTTCTTTTGTTCTCACCCGGCCCCGTTTTGGTTTGAACTTCTAACCATAGTTTGTTGATTCCTTCCTATTCATGGTCACTTCTCCATTCAACTAACTGTATACTCAATTGATTGTAAGTCCATGTAATGTACACAGCTCAGTTTATAGCATGGAGAAATAATTAATTAGCTTTGTGTGGGCTGTTGTGCCAGACACTGAAATTGGTCACCTTTTTGTCAGAAGTTTTAAGAAAATTGCTTTGATGCCAGCCATAATATCAGTGATGCAGTTATGTTTGTGGCAGCCAGGTACTCTCAAAGTATGCTGAATGAATTGAATATGAAACAAGCTGAGTAGTTAACACATGCAAATGGATGCCATAGATGTGTGAGACTGTGTGAGTTGCTTTGAGGAAAATGCCATGATACTGAGTAATAAAACAATACATATGAACCAATACCAACACAGTTTAGGACATGTAATTTACATACATACATGCAATATTTTACATGAAAAAGATCCATGCTAGCTCATGTACATACTAGTATACACTGTTTATGATGCCCCTTTATTAGATATTGTTTGGAAGGATAGTTATTTTATTTCAAAATATTAATTTCTTGGAATTAGATTGTGACAAGTATTTTTTTTTCTTGTTTTCTGTTAAATATGTCATTGCCAGTTATATTTGTTGTAATGTATACTAATTCTCCTAAAATTACTGCATTTCATATCATTTATTGGGCTCGGAAATATTGTTCGCAGGTTTTTTCCATTTTTTTTTCCGGTAAAAACCGGAAAACTGGTTTCTTCCAGTTTTTTTTTCGCTGTCCCGGAAAAAAACTAGTGTTTTTTTCGGAAGAAACCTACCCCTGGCATCTATGGTGCAGCATTTCATTGAAATGGGTTATTCAGCCGATGTGATGACCTACACTTTGCAACTTTTCCCATTTTTTTTTCATCGTACTGAATTATTTTGGTACGCTTTGTAAGACAGGTCATCTCTTTCGCATGCCTAAAGATTAATGTGGAAGTACACTGGTGAATAGAAGAAAATATCATTTAGAAACTTTAGCAAAGCATAGGATTAGAAGCTAGAATGATAATTTGGGAGGAATTATTTTGACTTATAGATTTAAAGTGGAATGAAACCCAGACACATTCCTGCATTCAGAGATTACAGAACAATGCAAGAAGGAAAGTAGTGAAAATTTGAACAAATTTGGTTGAACGTTTCAAGAGTTATGTTTGTTCAAAGTTTATTAGATCCTTGTTATAGAGGATTGTTAAATTGGCAACTCTACTAGCTTTTTAGATGAAAGTGTGGAGAACTCTCTATTGGTTTTGACTGTACACAAATTTTCACTTATTCTCACTTTTTACCAAATATATGCTTTGGTCTTGCTTGTTGTGCAAGTATGTCCTAGCAAATATGATTCTACATGTTTTTTTGAAAGAATTTAGATACTTTCTCAACTGACACTTCAGAAAACTGCAAATTATTGAAAAAAAATATGTACAAATCCAATGAGAAGTTCTCCACACTTTCATCTGAAAGTGGGTAGAGTTGCCAATTTAAGGATCCTCCATAACAAGGATTAAATAAACTTTGAACAATCATAACTCTTGAACTGTTCAACCAAATTTGCTCAAACTTTCACTGTTTTCCATCTTGTATTGTTCTGTACTCTCTGAATTTAGTAAGATGTCTGGGTTTCATTCCCCTTTAATAAAAGTATCACAGATTCCAATATTGCAGGTCTGCTTTTGAGAGCCTTACCGTGCATGGAGTGTTCATCACGTACGGTATGATGTGTGAATGTTACCAATGTGAAACATTTAGGAACAAGACAAATGTTATGCCTGTGTTCGATACAGTTTGTATGTGTTTTCCATTTTATATATTGTATATTTTTATTTGTGGACCCCTTTGCAAATCAGTCTGTGTACTGAAAGGGCCATCCACCCTATGAGAGGAAACAATAAATAAATAAGTAAATAAATAAATAAATAAATAAATAAATAAATAAATAAATAAATAAATAAATAAAATGCATATCATTGTGCATAGACCAACACATAAAAAATGGCACTGAACTCACTCCTTTCAGTGAACTTCTCAGGAGACCAGTTAACAGTTCGTGTTTGGTTCATTTTTTTTAATTGTGGGTAATTACTGATCTTCAAATTTCACAGACACGTACTTCGTAAACTGCCTCGGGATATAAATGACGTTTTGCTGTGCTACTGGCGAGGTGCAAAGGAAATTCCCTGCCTTAAATAATAACAAGTATCGGCTGATGAAATTCTACGTATTATGAATTTAAAGGTGGAGTTACGCTTGTGGCAAGGTGGTTTTTGAATAGAATCAGATACATGAGGGAAATACATATCAGCGAAAGTTGGAGGAAAACCAATATTAAAGCCCGAAGTTTAGTTTTGGGGAGTTTTTTTAATTTGAAAGCTTTATACCCAAAGGTCATATCACACCAATAACATATTCTGAATGTCTTTCGTTTTCATATAACTAATTAATGAAAAATCTCGGGGTCCCCCCCGGCCGAGATTTTTCATTACTTAATTAAAAAAAACGAAAGACGTTCAGAATCTCTTATTGGTGTGATATGACCATTGGGATTAAAGCTTTCAAATAATAAATAAAAAAAAATACCCCAAAACTAAACTTGAGCTTTAAAAGGGAGATATTTAGAAAGAAAGTGTTCACTGTCAATTCAAATCGGCACCACTGGCTTGTCTGCAACCATTCCTCCTTGTTTCTACGCTGTTTCTAAAACAGACACAAACAAAAACAAAATAAAATCTCCCTTTTTCACTCTCTGAAGAACCTATTCTTTATTTTCGTAAGCCATGTATATTCATTATAATGACTCTTTTACATGTTTTCTTCCCTTAAAGGTAAATGACATGATTGGGGGTAGTCCTTAACTTGGGCTGAAACTACTCGAGAATCAAGTTAACTATGCAAGGATTCTTCTGTAAAAATCTTGTAGTCAAACGTCGACTCGTTCTAAAATTACTAAAGTCAATATCCCTCATGGCAGGCAAACCTGCTGTGTGGCTCTCCATGGGTCCTATTTTTATCGTGCCCCGATAAAATTAAAATACTAATATGTTCATGCTTAATTCTCCTAAGTAAACAAATTAGAGACAAACCCTTCTAGCTGGGAGATCCACTCCAGCTGGTGTATTTTTTCAAATCATTTGGTTCTTGAGGCATTTTCAAGTGTTCCCAAACGTGTCACTAACCTTTAAAGGTATTGGCTAACATTTACCACAGTTAAACAAATCTGAGCTACATGATTCCCCATGCTACCGTTGTCTTTGATAAGGTCTAAAAATGACGCCCTGACAAAATTGTATTTCAAAATGATTATTTAGTGCTTTAAAAAAAAGTGAAAATCGTAAGTTGATCGGATTCACCTGCCCATTTTCTCCCATAGACTTACTGTGTGTACACCTACGCTATTTAAACTCGCCCCGAGTTTTGTTTACTCATGCATAACTTGCCATTGGCAGTGTAGCTTTCCAAACTTTTTTTTTTTATTCTAGGGTGTTTATTTGTCCATATGAACACTACTATGTAGTTCAGATATCAATAATTTTGAACAATTTTTTTGTAAGTTGAAGCTCCACAAAAGTTAGCCTATCACTTAATTGCAGAAGTAAGTATGTCCTCAAGCAATAATACATGTGAGAAAAAGAAGGCGATTGTTTAGACAAAATAAACTGCGGGTTGCTCAAAAGGAATGTGACAACGTTATAAATGTCCATTTTGTTCACTTTGACTTATTAATTCATTGTTTTCGCAACTTTCATTGAATTATTTCTTTACCTTTTGTGCTTTTTATTCAAAATATTTTGACATTGGACTGGACTCTTCCTTTAAATCCTTTTGTTAGTTGTGGAATGACAGTGTTCCTGTATGAATAACACGGAGCATCTATAATATTGTGGTTCCATAACAAATACGGCAGGCCATCGTCTAGTTTTACTAGGATTTGGGTGCGATTTGTGACGATTTCCTGTTTTTGTTGAGCGTGATCAAGATGTATTACTCATCCCAAAATGGTGCGACTATACACCTAAGAAAAATTGGCCGCAAGTTCTCCTTTATCTCACCCAGGTTTTTTTTTTTTCAGGGGGTGGGTGGTACTCTTGATTGGGGAATAGATCTTTATTACTAAGAGGAGTATACAAATTACACTGGGAAAATGGGAAAATGATTGAACAACATGAGATGTGCCTCACATGGATTGATATTGTGTTCGGTGCATCGGATCAATATAAAACATAACAATTAAAGTTGTAACAATAACATAGTAACAAGACTAAAGCAGGGACATTTTGTGATAACCAATGCATTGAAGCCTGAACATCAACAGGGATCAATGTTCATTTCTCCCTATCTTCCTTTCACTCCCTTTTCACGTTTGTTTTTTTATTCATCTGTTTTTGGTCTGTATTATTTGTATGTACTCCTGCTGTTACTATTATTATGATCATAATCATTATTTCCTTCATCATCATCATCATCATCATCATCATCATCATCATCATCATCATCATCATCACCATCATCATCATTATGATCATTCATTTTTTTTTTTGATTTCCCTTCTCTGTCGGCCTGTATCTATAAGTTGACTGTAGTATTGTGGGTTTTTGTTTTCGAAAGTTATGGATGTGACAATGAATTGGGTGTGCATGTTGGTGTATGTGGCGTGTGTTGGAAAACAATTGTGTTGGAAAACAATTGAATTAGGGGTTGGGGAAGAGAAATAATAATGTTTGCGGATTGGAGTTTTTAAATTTTGTAATTTTCTCTCTTTCAATAATGGTATTTGTTCTCTTTAAATGAGAGTAAATATTTCGGGGGGATGGGGGGGGTTGGGGTCAATGAAAAAAATCCAGAAAAAATGAAAGATTGAATGTTTAAGCTTTCAATGAATGTGTGCTTTACGTTTACTGATATGAGAGAAAATAAAATAAATAAAACAATTTTAATTAAAGTGCGTATGTATGTGTGTGTGTGTGTGTGTGTGTGTGTGTGTGTGTGTGTGTGTGTGTGTGTGTGTGTGTGTGTGCCTGTCTGTCGGATGTATCTCCAGGTGTTATCAAATGCTTTAACACTTTGAAAGGGTATGATATCCCCACTGTTATCACTTTTTGTCAATGTTTGTTGTTTGGTTCTTTGTTTGTTTTTGACAGATTTACGTCTGAGGGGTGGTTTCTCCGGCCATGAAGGGCGCGTCGAGGAATACAGTGCGGAATACCAGGCGTGGATCAACTTCTGCGTGGACGGCTGGGACGTGAATGATGCCCGTGTGGTTTGTCGTAATCTCGGATTTCCGGATACCGCTTTTGGTTTGGATACTAACTCAGTATTCGGATTGGAATCCAGCTCTTATTACGCCGTGACTCTACAGTGTGACGGAAGCAAGTATTTGATTTCAACAGTACTATCGTTCTGGTCATGTTTATTAATGTTCATATTTTTTCAAACACCATCTAAAAGTCACTGGGTCCTTTTTGTATGCTTTAAACTTAAACATCGTGTAAACACCGTGGCACACAGAAGAAAATGTCTTTACGAAAGAGCATAGTCAAGAAGTTAGAAACTCAGTTTTGTTAGATGTGTAGGCCTGTCAAAATTAGATTTTGAATTAAATTGCTCTTCACTGATGTTCATTATGATAAGTAACATTTGTTTTCCAATCGCAAACATGTAATATAGAGTGTGTCTAAAAAAAAAAGGTCCAATCGGGAGAAAAATATTTAAGGTATGTAAGTTTCTCACAAGGTATGTTTATTATTTTGTTATCATATTAAAGCAGAATAAATTTTATTGCTGAGAAATCTACTCCCATTCAATTTGCTTTTATAAGTCAAAAGTTATGATTACTTTTGTGCAGTCGGGCAAAATCACGTTTGTCCCACTTTTGTGTATTTGCCATAATGACAACTGAATCGGTGGTATTGTTACTTGCAAAACTCATGCAAATTGAATTACAACAAAAGATCAATAATATAGGCTCTTTCCTATATGTTTTATTTCTGATTATCTAAGTAAATAAAAAATCAAAATACAAATAACCCTTACTGCGCAAATGGAATGAATTGCACATGTTCTAGTCTTCCTGTTTTACGCAGACTGCATTCACACTGACTCATGATGATTCTGCACGTCTCATTTACTTTAGCCGCTTTTTGCAAAGTTATGTAACGTCCTTTGTACTCAATAAAAGTGAAAGTCAGAAATGTACAAACTGAAAAATTAACAATTCGTCAGCTAAATTGAACAATTACACATACCTTTTCGGCACATCTCTTGGGTTTTTATTAAAGATATCAGATAACTGCATGCACAATGTAAAGGCATGATACAATATATTGGGACAAATCGGATTTTGCGTTAGTTGCGAAAAAGTCAATATATGCTCAGATTGACAGTTAACCAATGGAATGAAAAAAATTGCACTGGATAAGTATGGCTCTTTTAGCTTTTATGGACAATAACCCAACTTGACTAGGTGTATGTGATTTGCATAATATTTAAAAAATATATATTTCCGATTGATCCATTTTTAGTCGCACGTCCACACTCTTTGCAAACTTAACACAGTTATCAATCTTATGTAAGTTTTTTTATAGATTTTTTTTAGTTTCGTAGATCGAATACTGAAATAACACACACTTAGATAACTGAAACAATCTTGAAATAACACATATAAAGTAAACTGAGACTTTAATAATAAACTCGTTGGCTACGGAACCGAATGTGTCCTGTGTTAACATCCTTTGGGGATTTTCAGATCTCGTAGGCAACCGGGGTAATAATTTCAAATTTAGGAAGGGAGTGGGCAAACGACACTCTTTTCTGTTCAGTTGGGATTCCATGCATGTTCGCCCGAATATGCAGTTCCTGCTCTGATCAGTAATGCCTCTTTAAATAAAATAACATCTAGTTCTAGTATATTAGAATACGTACAGCTAATTTTTACACCAGTGCGCATCATTTGGAGTTACTTTTAATTTGTTGTAAAGGAAAGATTATTCGTTTTCTTTACAGGGACAAAGTTCATGTACAATTTCTTCCTGATTTTCCATATGATCTCTTTTTCAGTTCTCATGTTATGATGCTTGAAGGCTAATTGTAAGTTTATCATATGTAATGCTAAATTGTGTGCTATCTTTTCGTATTGTTAATATCTGTTGTATTTAAACTTCGTTTAACAGCTGAAAGAAAATAGTGGAATGCAGTTTCCAGGATTTGCAACATGTGCTGGTAGGTACGGAGCTGCAGGTATTATTATGGCCAAAGTAAGTCAATTGAACTATAGGCAAGGCCAATTTTGTGATTTTCCGTAGTCCATCAGTTGGTATTTGTACAAAGTCCCTAATGATGAGTATTTAAATATTACTAAAACCTTTAAATAGGTTTGTTATCCTAATACATTTGCGCGTTTTTGAGAAAAATTTCATTAATTTCTGAAAGGGTATTTGTAATGTCGTGACAAGTCATTTAATCAGTGAGCAAACTACCGCAAGACTTCATCCGTGGGCAATAATTACTTGGCTGATACACGCCGTCCACATCCTCGTTCACATCTAGGAGTGCTTGACAACCGTATGTAGTCACAACACTTCTGTGATCACAAATGTTTGAATACTGA
>JZLH01S0595553.1:3455-15868 GCA_001188425.1 Eucidaris tribuloides | reverse complement strand
AAATTCCATACAAGAAACCGTACAACGTATTTAAGACATAACATTAGGTGTAGAGTTGTGAATCACAGAGATTATTCACACTCAAAGTGCTACAGTAATTTTTTTCAAATGACATGATTTTTAAGATCACTTAACTTGCTGATCCAGTTTGTCATTTCCCCTTTACAAACTAAGTAACATTGTGATAGATAACTCACAAAGATCATTCTGGGACCATGTTACTGCAGTATTTTGGTTACATAATGAGGATACTAAACACCTTGGAGAAGCTTGATTGATAACTCTGCTGATAGCTTTACACCCTTTAGCACTCTGTTAGCCTTAAAGCCGTGTGTGTGTGGTAGTCGAGAGTTGATGAGTTGGGAGTCCCGTTTTGATGTCTCAAGAGATGCTGGGCGTGATAGTGGGGAGAGCTGGTAGGAGCTTAGTGGAGTCGGGTAGATTGATTCTCAGTTGTTTAAAGTAGAGGGAAAGCTATTCAAGTGCGAGAAGTGCAGATGTGGCCATCAATTACTACTCCCTGATACCGTAATATAACAGAACAATTGGTTGAGAGTCAAAATGACTTTTCAGACGTCGTAAACAGAAGTTGATCGAGTTCAAGCAGTATATGTTAGGCGAGAACGCGATCATATGAAATAATATTAAGGCAATACAGCAAGTGAATTAGTCCTGGAATGGGGTATGACAACAATCTATAGAATCTTGAAGAGGTATAAAATGTTTAAAGAATGATCTGATCTAGTATAAATAATTCATGTTCAAGCATTTCGTGTGTGTGTACAAGATACTAGTCAGAGACTGCTGGACATTTCAAATTTTTAGCTTCATTGCTGATTTTTGTTTAGGTTTAGTCGTATGATCATATATGGCTGAGATGTTGCGGGGGTGGGGTGGGGCGTTTCTCTATTGAAGAGCAATTGTAAGAGCAAATCTTTTCATTATCTGTGAACACACTAGCTACCCATCAGTTCAAACTCTTCATGTATCTCAGCGATTATTCACGATTTCTATTTACACCTTGTGTTTGCCTAATTAGTAAAATTCTAAGTACGCTATATCACGCGCTGAAAATAGTCATAACCAATAGTCATATAATTTTTATTTCATCGCAAATACTCATTTACTTAGAGTTACAGACGACTTTGGGGACGGGGAAATTGAGGAGAAATCTCAGATTTTTAATATTTCAAGTTTTATGTTACACATTGGACGATGAAGCTCTTCGATTGTAACGAGCGTCATACTTTTCTAATCTATATTAACATTGATACATGCTACAGAATGTGATTGTATTTTTAACATGTAACTTGTATAGAGATTCGTGTATCACAGGGGGGGGGCCTGGGGGGTGCAATGCATTTTTAAGGTGACGTATTCATGGTTTTAGTGTACAAATAGTGTAATCATGTGCAGTCAGCTATATATGAGATGGGAATGAATGAGAGTATATCATGCAGATGGGGTCTTGGGGCATTTTTTTTATTGGTCTTGTATATTAATGTTTTACCCTTGTGTGATCTCATTCACAGCATGTCAGGTTTTTCTGCGAGTGATCTTCGGTTTCTTTACCTGCCGACCAGAAACCATGTACGGAGTCTGTGCAGCTTCTGGGTACTTTCTCGAACGTTTCGATTTCTCGAATTTCAACTGTTTTGATCCATCCTGTTCGCGTGGCTTGCGCCACTAGGGTGTGATAGGTCGCCCGCGAGGGAGGTTGGGGTTCACCACCTTTTCCGTCATGGCTGACCCTTAATGAATGTGACCTGATGGGAAGGCATTAAAGCCATAGCGAAAAAATATTGTAATAGCCAGATTCGTGATTACTATTGCGCAGGAGCCACCGGGTATGTTTAGGCCGGGCTAGAATAGTCCGCCCTGCTATTTAACGAAACGGGCGAATACTGAAAAGATACTGTAAACGTAGAGCAGGTTGCCATGTTTGCGCATTGTGTGATGTGCGATGCGAGTGCGCATCCGATTGATGCCGAATTTTGAAAAGCTTCCAGGCTACCATGAGATAGCAAGACCAATTAGATGAATAAGCATAGGCCCATGTAACCTATACAAGGTACAGTTAAAATCCATTTGAAGCGTTCTCAAATTATCGGTGACAATAAGCTTCATTCGACCATGAGGCCTTGTTGACCTTGATCTTGACCTTTCAACTCCAAAATCGAGCGAGTAAATTGGTCCGTGTATATTAGATACTTCGCCCAAATACATCAAATTTGGATAGGTCATACTCAAGTTATCACAGTAATGAGCCCAAATCAGAAATTTACGGCCCGCCCGTGAGCTTCTGAGCTCAAAGGTCATGCTCAGTTTTATTCTGGATGCCCTCATAATACATTACTCACCGAAGTACAAGTTAAAATCTCGACTGGCCGCTTCTCAAGTTATCATCGGTACGAGGCCCAATATCAGGAGCATATTTAGGGGGGGCGGGGCGCGGGGACCTTTGACCTTTGACCTTTCAGGTCCAGGAGAGAGCTAATCAGTGCTTCATTGATGCCCTATAATACACACTTCACCTCAATGTAGGCGATGAAAATTCAACAGGCGGTTCAAGTTATCGCCATGGACGGGGTAACGAGCCCAAATCAGCACATAGATTAGGCCTGTGACCTTTGACTTTTGACTTTCAGCTCTCAAATCTACATCAGTCTCATTCGGCTGCCTCATAATACATACTTCAACCGTGGACCAGCCGATCTCAAATTATCGTTGTAAAGCCCAAATCAACATTATTTAAGGCCCCAGTTGGACTGTAGACCTTTGACCTTTGAACTCCAAATCTATATCAGTTCATTGGGTGGACTCACAATACATGCTTCACCAAGTTACATTGAAAAATCTGACTGGGCAGTTCTCAAGTTTTCACGGTACGAGCCAAATCAGAGGTGATTTTAGGTCCGCCTGACTTTGACCTTTGGACCTTTCAGGTCCAAAATCTAATCAGTTATTGGTGCCAATAATCGCATTTACTTTCACTCAGTTACATGACAATCGACAGCCTGCTCTTCAAGTTTCGCTCTCGGGTAACAGCCTAATCAGACATATTTTAGGCCAGCTGACCTTTGCCTTGAACTCAAAATCTAATCAGTCATTGTGCTCATCAATACCTAACTTAAACCAAGTTACATGAAGAGAGTGTGAGAGGTGTGTGTCAGAGGGGTGGGGGTAGTCGCGGTAACGAGCCCAAATTCAACAGTATTTAGAGGCCCGCTCCTTTGGACCTTTGACTTCTCAGCTCCAAAATCTAATCAAGTTCATTGTGCTCATAATACATACTTCACAAAGTTCACATGACAATCCGACCAGCCCGCTCTAAGTCCTATCGCGGTCCTGACGAGATCGATCAGACATAATTTAGGCCAGTGACCTATTGACTTTACGCTTTCTAGCTCCAAAATCTGAATGAGTTCATTTGGCTCATATGTACATAGCTTACCTCAAGTGTACATGAAATTCAACTGGCGGTTTTCAAGTTATCGCGTAGACGAGATGCCGCCTCCGTAACGACGGACGGCGACGTACGGACGTAGACGGACGCACGCCAGACGGCACGAACGCACGGCGTACAACCCGAAACATACATGCGTTTCCGGCAACTTCGTTGCGGCAGGCCATAAAAAGTTATTTCTATTGAGGATAACTCCCTCAAAAAATAGTTGTTTTCGGAAGATAAAAATGTGAAGTTCAACACAAAATACAAGAAACAACTACTGATGTGTGGGAAATAGGAACTCCATTTGATTGCGCTGGAAATTTTCTTATTACAGCCAAATCGAATACTAAAGTAGAGAACAATTTTAAATCGACCTGCTGTTTATTTAGAAATTGTTTTCAATCATTCAGTCGCAACATCTGATGTTCCAGTAAACTTGTCCGAACACTGTAAAACAGCCATCTATAGCCTATTAGAAGGATACTGGATTTTGTCCGTCTAACATTACATTTCAGCAAGCATGAGGGCTGCACCACCACAAAAAAGCAACATGTAACACCTGAATAATGTACAGTTGCAGAGAACCACAACCCGCAAACACCTCTTAAGCGGAGATTCTCCCGGCGAGTACCACTAGCAAACAGGGAGGACTTGAACTTAAGTTGGCGGGTAGCCCACATCATCTGGCGCAAAACATGAGAACTTCCATTGCGGCGAGGCCTATTTTAGGGTTTTCCGCGATGGTTTTAGAAGCTCTCTGTTGCTGTCGTAGTAGGTTTATTTAAACATGTGACAACACTAAATGAGGGTCAAATCCACTGATCAGATTAATGGCTTTTCAAACAAGGTGTTAGGTCGGGAAAAGGAGAGAACACAGGCTACCGGGTCTGAGAAATTAAATCAACGTTTAGGGCGGAGATTTGATGAATGACTCAAAAGCGGGAGATCTCCCGCAAAAACCGGAGATTGGAGTCTCTTGACAGTGCAGCTCTTAAGTTACGTTGAATTACACTTGAATATTCATTTCATTCAATAATTGGAAATACACTAAGATATGTTTTTATCAGTCTTTCATATTATTTTATTTGTAAATATTACTCAGATCAAATTGATTTTGTGAGTAGCCTCGCTCAAATATGGGAAGATATTTAATGTCCACTTTTTATTCGGCCTGTTGGGTCACAGCATTACTTCCTCAAAAGTTACTAACATACTACGTTCTATAATTAGTTAAGGAGCTCAACCCCTCTATGTTATGTTCCCAGGAATTTTCCTCAGTTGTTTCCGTAGGCAACAAATTGCGTGGGGTAATGGGTAACTAGATTGATGTTCGGTTTATTCCACGACAAGAGTAATATATTTTTGTCTTACCCATGCCCAATGTTTATCGACCTCTCTAAATTAAACTTTTCTTGGCTATGTCAGTCATGTTCCAACAACAACCGGGATTTTAACGTCTTTGTATCCCGTAATTACACAAGTTATTGCAGAAAGAGCAAGAGAATGTAATCTTGTTCTTCTTAAATATGGGATTATAGTGTATTGGCGTCAAGGTGTCTGACTTTGAAAAGTAATATCAGCGGTTAATCGCATTTGACGACATTAATTTTTTTGAATATAGTCACTACAAAATCGTGGTCACATCAAAAGTGTAATTTCTAGGATGCCATTCTCTATTTTCCAGACACTTTTTTATAGATACTATCAGAATTCCATCACATGTGTGGCAAAAAATCACGCGAGAAGAAAAATGAATGCTGCGTACCCGTGTTCTGTTTGCAACTTTGCGCGATAGTTCCCCGACGCGTACTGCGCCGTTCTATCGCGCGGTGTCCGGGTACTCAAACCGTCCGGAAATACAACGTCTCATGATACATTACCAGAACCAGCAGAAGTGGCAGAACTAGAACCTAGACACGCCTTATATTTGCAAAAGATATTTCACGATAATGTTTCTTAGAGGGGACTTTGTGAAAGTTTATTTCTGTGATTTTATTGCATGTTCATTCACTTTGTATGGGGACATATCAGGGAGTGAAAATTTTCAAGGTTTAGTAATGAAATTCATAAATATAAAACCACAACAAAATATTTAGCATATTTTGATAATCATACATGTATATGGATTTTCAAAAAATTAGGTGGCAGGCTTCTTATGCTATATCATATTCAATATTTTTTCCAAACTGCCCCCCCCCCAATGTACAAACCATATGTTAAGTATGATACAAGTTCCAGATATCAGACAGTCTTGAGTAGCAGTATAACATTTTGTGATCCTTACATTGCAAGCTGAAAGCTGTCAAGTGTTGCAACATCTACATGTACCAACTAAGGCAAGCACTGTTGGATCTATTAAAGTCGAAGACTAGTTTAGTTCAATAGGCAGTGTGCCTTAACTGTAGAATACCCCACCATTTCGTGAGCTTGTGAGTGCTTCCCACCCGTAGAACTATGGGGTAATACAGTGCAAAAGATGCTGTATATAGCCCCATAGCTCGGCAACCGTAGCCAGACAATCTCCCTGTACAATGCGGGACACCCTCGCCGGTCATCCACAGCACACGGTAGAAATCGCACCCGCACCCCGTTGATACCAATGCTTGAATTAGCGCGCACGGCACGTGCGCCCTTCAACCAAGCTAAAGTCGCCCGAAGGTTGTCCACCGAGATTTCACTGACTGGCGACTGTATCGGTAAGTTGAAATTCAAATTTTAAACTCAAAATCAAACCTTTGAAAGGACTTTTTCATTGAAATGTAATGAATTACGGCTTTTGCACAGTACATAAATTTTTCATTTCACAAAATTCATGTCCTGCAGCAAACAGCGGTCCAAACCACCGCTACCACGAGCGATCGTAAAGGCGACGGACTTCACTACGGGTCGCTCCCAAGCGTGGTGCTTCCCATAGTCTGAGACGCTGTGGTTATTCCGTCAGCGCACATATCATTGAAATGCAGTATGGTAGCACTCTCACGAAAAACAAAATGGTGGGGTATTCTACACTTGTTCCGGCAGTGCAAAACTAAATTTTACCTGAACCTGTTGAATGTTGATTTGGACTGTCACTTGGCAGACTTTGCTTATTTTCAGTCTTTTTCGAGAGTCTGAGACATGACATGTGAGACCAGGTAGATCTATGTGATTGTTTGTTACCACATCATGGCACGACTCGTCCTCATGACAGTGAATCAGTCGTTGATCTGTCAACCGGTAAAGTAGATCTAACAGTGAGAGTTGCGATGACGTCTGCGAATGTAGCAGCTCCACACTGCACATACGAACAATTCAATTGATGCGTAACCCGCGATGCAGCTATTCTGTGTTCAGTCGTAAATCAAGGAGCTTGGGACGGGAGCTTGCCCGCGCCCGGGCCGCGCTGCGCTGAAGCCTGAATTGACGATGCAGTGCAGTGTGGCACGGTGAGCCACACCTGAACCGTGTCGACTGTCGTTGACGTCGTCGACTCAACGAAGATCTTTCTCGTTAAGTTGTCAAACCAGATCAGATGATTCTTACCCTGTCTTCCTTAATCACCACAATCTGACCACATTCCGAGTAAATATCTACAAAAACTTTTACTTTCTTTTCATGACTGTCCGGGCCGTCGATCCAACTTGTTGATACGGCGTCAAGGGGAGCAGGTCAGGTGGAGGTCAAAATTCTGGAATGTGATTGGTGCATTCACCAATTATGGGGTTGGTCTCTACAACAGCCGCTTCATTCAGCCGCGGCGGCTCAATCAACCAAATTGGTACTCCGTCATCACGTCCGTTGATCAGCAAAAAAAAAGGGGGGAATTATTATAGGTCGATAACGGGGCATGGGGCACCTACCGCCCCTCCCCATATAACTGAAACTTCGGGCGAAATCGATGGAAAAAATCGGGCAAAAATGACACAGAAACCAAGAAAAAAATTGAGCAGGTTTGTGAAAAAAATGAGAACTAAATTTTAGTTTTCAAATGAAAAAAAAGAGTGTGTTTTTTTAGCTAACTTCTATAGGCCTATCTTATTTGTGTTGGTTGGAAGAAGCTGCCCGGATTACCCTCAAACTCCTACTCCAAGCAGCTTCTGCACAAATTTTCTCCAAGTTCATGCAGATCAGAGCCCTGCCCGATTAGATGCCTATTCAAGCCAAATTTTCTTCAACCTGCTGATCCATAGGCAGCTTCTGCCCATTTTTTCCCCCAGAGTTCTGCCCCATATATTATTTATATGCACGAAATTTTCTGCAGCTCCTGCAGTACACATATGTGCCAATAATGTCTGGAAACTGAAGAGCACAGGAAACACTTTACACAAAGATATCCTAATTCCAGCCGTGTCGATCTATATTTTAACATTTTCGGCGCGCTCCGCGTGCAAAATTGCAAACTAAAATTATGGAAAATTGAGCAATATTAATGTTTAAAGGTATTTTATGTAGGCCTAAACTGCAAAAGTTTTGTAATGCCTTTTACACTGATATTTTAAAGATATAATTGAACTTTACTTTTTCTGAAGTTTTTCAAGTTATTAAAATTATTGTTAGGGGGGGGGACGATATGCCTCCCCCCCCCCCCCCGGTAGGTGACTGCCCTTTGCCTACTAATTTTAATTCTTCTTAGTAGCGAAAATTACGAAATGCAGTACAGATTCATTTGGCACTAAAAGGGGCAAAAACTCTGTCTTTTTGAAAGAGAAAATGCAAAATGTTCTTACCCTGGGAGACCCTACCCCATGATATTCATGCTTATGTCTGTTCGGTCAGTTTACAATTTCGTCAGTAATATCACCTCGGATATATTACTGCAATGTTATATGATCTTTAAAGCACATATATTCAAAGGCAATACGGGAGGTTCTTATACTATGAGAGGGTTCTCCTCAGTCATTTTTATCACTACCTTCTGCTCGCATTGGTATCCCTTTCACGCTCTCCACGTATTTTCTCCTGGATCATTTAAGAGTCGTCTAATTATAGCAAAAATTATGAATTAAGAACCAATGAAATACAAATTCATCTGTCACTCTACGGGGCAAATACAGTACTTTTTGAAGGTGAAAATGCAAAATTTTCTCACCCTGGGTGGGGGAAACTTGCCAAATTAAGTTTGTGTTAAGACTTTTCAATTATCAATATCACTTCTTATTAATATGATAGACCATTTCATGCACATTTCTAAAGGCGAAAGAGGGGTACACTTGCAACCACTTTATCAACACATTTTGCATGCAGCCTGCAGAGGATCCGCTTTTACGCCCCCTTTGCAGTACAAATTTAAAAAAAAATATTCGGGCATTAATCAGATACTAGTATTCGGACGAAACGTGTTGTGCCCCCCCCCCCCCACACACACACAGAAGAAGGTCCCATACGCATATGGTAGCAGTTTCTTGTTTAAGGGGGGGGGGAGTATAAGAGAGGAGAAAATATTTTAAAGTTTATCGAAGCTGCTGCATCCCCAAAATGCATTTCGTGGTTTAAAAACTCAAAATCATGTTCCATAGTCAGTGATTGAAAAAATAACATTTCTATCTATAAAAATGCATTTGAGAAGAAGTGTTAAAATGTTAATTCAGACAAATAAAAATACAAATCATATTCCCCTTTTCTCTTCATTTTAGGAGGGGAAGTAAATCCTGCCTTAAAATTTCAACATTTCAAGAGACAAGTCCCAAGGAAAAATATCTGTGCAATGCCAACCCCTCCAGGGGCACCGCACTTTTTGTAAACGCCAATTATGCAATGAAGACAAAGAATTACATTTTTTGGAGAGATATAGAACATAGACTGTTTTATTGTAGACGGTGTGCCGATGTGACACACAAATTCCAATGTCGAGGCATGTTAAATGTACACATGGCAAAAAAGTTCTTGGACACTTATAAAAGTTAAAATATACCATATAATTTTTTTTTAAAAGGTACATTATTGTATATAAATATGACCAGACATTATTCCACTTCCAGTATGACATGAAGTTAACATGTAATGAAAGGCCCGTTATGCTTAGGCTAGATGATACTTGTGACTTAGATTGACGCACTATAATGGAGCCAAGCCTATTGTTTGGCTTCTCCGCTGGCCAAGGGAGCGGGGGGGGGCACATTGGCCCCCTATCTCTAAATCTTTATTTTTTGACAATCAGTCTCCAAATTTGGAGAACAACGTGGCAAAGCAACTCAAACTCTACAAAACGCAATCAAGCAGAATTAATTTCGTGCAAGGTCACCACTGTTTATGGCGGGCGCTATTCACATAATCTAATGAATACTTAGAAAATATGGATTTTGTTGAATATTTCGAAGTTTTCGTTTTATATACACTTGTTACCACTCCACAAGTTGATTAAATTTGGTCTCGTATATACAAGTCGAACATATTTTTAAGATCAGAAATAGCAGTTTGCTTGACAGTATAACTTCTGACTGTTTGAGGGCTCAATTTGTGTTACCCAATACTATATAGTGGAATGTAATCGATATTGCAACAAATACTATGAATTGTTTGGTTGCACTAAAGAGTTACAAATTAACCTGAATAATGCCATTTTTTATCATTCGGTAAGCCTCCTTGGATGGAATTCACTTTGTATTACATCAAATTCTTGTAATACTAATAATTTAAAATGAAATAAAGAAAAAAAAGCAAAGGGAAATGATATTTAGCGATATTATGTATAATTTGTTATTCGTTTTTATTGATGTATTTTGGCGCCATTGTTACTCTTCAAAATAAAGAAAAAGGCAAAAGAAATGTATAGTTGGAAAGATGTTGTCGAAATAGATTAAGAACAATACGTTTCAAGTATACTTTGAGTCAACTAGACTTACGAAAAAACAAGGTTGGCGGTAATGCTTTGTGTAGTAAAATATAGCTAATAAAAGAAATCCATAACCCCAAAAATGACACACGTGACCTTCAAATGTGGTTGCCAGTGGAACACGATTTCACGCGGTAACCATAAACTATTTAGCGACCAACCAAATAGAGGTTCGTCCAAATCAATAAAATTTAATGGATGAACATCACAAGTTTGATCAAATTTTCGACAAGAAATTGTGGACGTGAGTGAGAAAAAATATTGTTGGTTTATTGTGGATGTGGCCAATTCATCTGCCGCCTTCGGCACCCCTCCTTAGAGGCATTTATTAGGGGTGTAAATTAGTTTAGCCAGAGGTCTCTCTCTTAGATCAATATAAACAAATTTACATTGCTAGAATATTGTGATGCGCTTCAAATTGCTAAATGATCTAGGTCCCATCTTGTAGCGCATACATTCACATTTCAACAGGGGCTTCTTACAGGGCCCATCTGCTCCAATGTTGGTAGTGGATGTTGATGAAATGCTTTAGCAGATTGCATTCATGAGAGTGCTCATTTAAGCGACATGCACTTTCAAGATGAAGCTGCGACGTCGATGTGCTGCACTCATTCAGAGCCAGGAAGGACAAACAAGATATTGAACTGTTTTTGATTAGTCAAGATACTGAAATTTGCCTTTTTTTTTCATTGACTAGTTTTTACCAAAAATTCCAGTGGAATAGTGATGTATTCAAGATGGACAATTTTCTTTTCTTTTCAAAGTGACATTTAACTTTAATTTTTGTCGTTCAATGGATCTTATGCCACATAAACTTTCACAACTGAAAGACTGATTGCTCCACTTCTTGCATTTTTTTTTACTGACCTTGCTATTGCTTAATGCATGTAATCAGCCATGCATGACTGCTCACATGTTAACTTCATGTCATACTGGAAGTGGAATAATGTCTGGTCATATTGATATACAATAATGTGCCTTTTAATAACAATTTATATAGTATATCTTAACTTTTATAAGTGTCCAAGAACTTTTTTTCCGAGTGTATATTGGTGAATTGGGTTTTGTATTGAACCAATACACCACTTTAGCTAATATCAAAGTGCTAATTTCGGGTCGTCATAACTTTCTTGCTAGGAAAATCAACGAATCTGAATTGTTTACAAGTTACTGATCCGATATCTGGGCAAGTTGTTTTTAATTTTTAATTCGTATATCAAAATGATTTTTGAAATATACTGAAATATGTTATCAAAGAATAAAAGAAGCCGCCATTTTTCAGTAGCATGTTTCAAGGTATTTCACCTAAAGGTCGTGGAGAATTAGTTGTGGGAGATAATGACATTTTACGACCTTTCACGACAGCTCGTGTCTGTATTACCTGTTTTGCCCCTGGCCCTAGGCAGTTGTGATAAATATCCTCGTAAAAATAGATAATGAGTGTTCGTGACACCTCATTATGATCGATGTAATCGCAAGTAAAGTCGCCACTTTATAACTAAATGACAATTTTGTCACGTTGAATTTTACGTGTAGAATGTTACGAATTCTCTGGATATGCGTTCTTCTTTGGGGTAATCAAGCTATCTTAGACTCTTTCAGGTTTGTCAAAGTAATACCTCTTTATCCACTGTCTCTGAAACACTTATTTGGATGCGTTGGAGGTATAATCAAATTGAAAGAAAAAGCAAAACTTGCAACGATATGATTTAGTTCTTGATTTCGCGAATACACCTATATACTGCATCTGACGAAATGGTATGATGTACAATCTATGCAATCATAATGCTATCGTGTATATGATATCATATATCCTGATTATCAGTTTTTTGACGTCTTGTTTCGATTTTGAAAGAATGGGGAAAAATTTGGTTTTTGTTTTCACTCAAACTATATAACCTGTGTGTGTGTGTGTGTGTGTGTGTGTGTGTGTGTGTGTGTGTGTGTGTGTGTGTGTGTGTGTGTGTGTGTGTGTGTGTGTGTGTGTGTGTGTGTGTGTGTGTGTGTGTGTGTGTGTGTGTGTGTGTGTGTGTGTGTGTGTGTGTGTGTGTGTGTGTGTGTGTGTGTGTGTGTGTGTGTGTGTGTGTGTGTGTGTGTGTGTGTGTGTGTGTGTGTGTGTGTGTGTGTGTGTGTGTGTGTGTGTGTGTGTGT
>JZLH01S0595463.1:29091-44161 GCA_001188425.1 Eucidaris tribuloides | reverse complement strand
TTGATCAATTTTTTTTATATTTCTATTTTGGAGACTATATGATGAAATCAGTGAGTTAGAGATAATCAATGTTATGTAAAATATGTATGTAATGGAGATCATGGAAAATCAAGCATGAATTTTATTGAAGCAGGAGTGGAGTGATTTCTGATATCAACATTTAACTGCGGTTTCATGAACTTTATTTAAGAAAATAAATTTCATCATTGGAATTAATAATATTGCTACTGATATTGCTACTACATGTTGGAGAGTTACATAACTACTAGTCAGTTTTCACTCAAGACTTGGTTTTTCTGATCTATGTGGGTTTTGTAGGTTAATTGAGTGAGAATGATTTACAAATAAAAATGACAGTGGGGTACCAATTATTGGAAGTTAGCTTTTCTAAAATTTCACCCAAAATGTGGGTGTAACAGTAGTATGTAGTAGTGGCACTACTACTACTACTACTACTACTACTACTACTACTACTACTACTACTACTACTACTACTACTACTTCTACTACTACTACTACAATAACTACTACTACTACTACTACTACTACTACTACTACTACTACTACTACTACTACTACTACTACTACTACTACTACAATAACTACTACTACTACTACTACTTGTAGTAGCAATACTTTTTGTAGTTGTAGTGGTAGTAAAAGAAAGTGGTGGTGGGGTGGTACATGTAGTGGTAGTGGTAGTAGTAGTAGTAATAGTAGTGGTAGTAGAAGTAGTAGTAGTAGTAGTAGTAGTAGTAGTAGCAGCAGTAGTAGTAATAGTACTAAGTAGTAGTAGTAGTAGTAGTAGTAGTAGTAGTAGTACTAGTAGTAGTAGTAGCAGTAGCAGTAGTACAGTGGTATTATTGATAGTAGTACGAGCAGTAGGAGGAGAGGGAAGAAGAAGAGGAAGATAATTTGGATGTGATAGTTATAGGGGTAGATAATTACAACTTACAACTCAATGGTTCATGCTTTACTGAGATATGAATGGAATGCAAAGGGTTAAAGCACAAGTTCTCACTGAAATATCTTTTCATGAAGTAAATGTCATTTACAAAAAAGTAGTTCAATTCTACTTATACATGTTATCTTTTATCCCACCATTCTGTAGTCAGTACTCTAACTTTATCATAAAAATATAAAAATAATTATATGACTGTATTTACAAATATCTCTAAAAAAATCATAACTGGTTATATATCTATATTTTTTCTTTTTTAATACATTAATCATTTGTAGCCAGGATGGTATATCAAGTTTATTAGTATAACAAATCTATTCTTGTACTGTCCAATTGTGTGTGGAATATTCTACCAAAGTACTGAATTACAGGCCTTCTGCATACATTTTAGTGTGATTGTGATATAATGCAAAAAGCTATTTCAGTATTTAATTGGGATTCAAATATGCAGAATTGTGTCTGGCACTGCCACAAAATGAAAAAAAAATGGAAAGAGCAAATACAGTGTACTAAATTTTCTCTAGTGCATCAGTATTGTGATTGTGTGTGATTTTTTAAATTAAATGATGCATACAATAAGTGGTTTACAATCTGTCGACTCGAGGTGTGCACTCGCATAGCTGCCAACTGTTACTAATTTTAAGTGATTACTAATTTTAGTGTTGGTTTATTCAGTTTTGGCTTGGTACGAACTTAAGATTACTTACTTTCTTTAAAAAAAATATGTAGTTCTATGGAGAATGTGTTAGTATTACTAATTGCCAACAGAGTTATTACTAATTTCTGCTGAAACATGTTGGCAGCTATGCACTCGCACTCACAGAGAGTAGATAGAAAATAAAGGCTTCCATTATTAGTTTAAAGATTGTGTCATTCATTTGCACGTCAAAAAACACCTAAATGAAAGAAATCAGCTGAAATCATATCCAATGTGAAGATTGATATGAATAAACATCTCTCATAGAGACTTGGGGTAAAATATTGAGTTTTGGTGAAAATCTGGACGGTTAAACTTCATCCTTTTTCAAATTACTCAGAAGCAATTTCAAAAAATCCGCGACGTCAAACGTGCACGTGCCGTTCCAAAACTGTCCGATCAGCCGTCAGCCAAAGGTCGTGCGGAGGTTAGCCATTTAACCAATCAGTGCGCTACGCTGGTCTTGCGACGATACACATAACCGCGATTCGCAGTTTGAGCAAAATTGAAACTCACGGAAAGAACAACATTCTGGTAACATGTCATTATTAGTTTTTCTCATAAAACAACAAATTCATGACGTATGGATGTCAAACTTTCAACACACCATTTGTAAGTACTAAACTACCGTTTGGTATTGATAATGAAGGGAAGTAATGGACTTGCACATCCCTGACACAATCTTTAATATAACAAGTCTTCCAGGGCCCTGTTTCATAAAAGTTGACATCATATCAATTTGCCATTCTACTTTAAGTGGTGAAGCACCGTTGCCATGGTAGTTGCCACTTAACTTGCAAGTTGACATGATGTCAACTTTTATGAAACGGGACCCAGATCTTGTCGTAAGTATGCAAAGAAAAAGGGGGAGGAGGGAGTCTGCAGTAAGTTTATCAAGGGGACTGTCCATGTGCGAGAATCTTCAGTTAAGTGATTATGCTCAAAGTTATTGTGTCTGCTTGATAATTTTACAATGTATATTGTACACTTGATGGGTAGTTTTATGATTAAACACTATGCAAGGATAATTGTATGTACATGTACAGCACCGCTCAAGAATTATTTTCCAAATGTTACTGGAATATAAAGGAATGAAAAGGGATAGCAATGAATTTATCCAAAAAAAAATGAAATAAATTCATAAGTTTCTCACAATGGTCTCAAATAGACTATGTGTGACCTGCCACCACAATACCCTGATAAAGTTGCACTTGATGGGTAGTTTTATGATTAAACACTATGCAAGGATAATTGTATGTACATGTACAGTACCACTCAAGAATTATTTTCAAATGTTACTGGAATATAAAGGAATGAAAAGGGATAGCAATGAATTTATCCAAAAAAAAATGAAATAAATTCATAAGTTTCTCACAATGGTCTCAAATAGACTATGTGTGACCTGCCACCACAATACCCTGATAAAGTTGCACATAAAAAGAAAAATACTTTTGGTGAAAATATAAATATTCAAACTTTTGCAACATGTGAAGGTCATTAACCTTCTGATTTTTATAGGACACTTCACTCTATTTCAATTTCAATTTATGTCCACTTTCATTAAGAAATAATATATAATATATATATATATAATATAATAATAATACTTAATAATTTCAATATTGGCATTTTCCTTATCCTTGGGTCATGCGACTTTATCAGGATATCGTGGTGAGGGGTCACATATAAGTTTGAAACAGATCACAGAGTTGAGACAAGCAAAAGGCATACTATTCCATCGTCAAATAGGGAAGAATCTTTTAAAGTGAAAATAACCTGGAATATTCCCACTGGAAAAGAAATTCTCGAGCTTACTGTATGTGTGATAAAATATCACAGAGACCATGGTGCAGATCTGGGAAAATATTATTGTATATTGTATGATACATTGTAATGTATATTGAACAAAGCAAATTAAATAATGATAATATACAATGTAATGTTTGAGTGTGGTAATGCACTGTGTCTCTGTGTCTCCTTTGTAAGAATACCATTTTGTTTTATAAGTAATTATGACCATTTAGGTGAAAATACACTGTACATGACATGCAGATATTACAGAAGAAGTAAGAAGTTTCACCA
The DNA here is from genome assembly GCA_001188425.1 of Eucidaris tribuloides. Taxonomy (NCBI): domain Eukaryota; kingdom Metazoa; phylum Echinodermata; class Echinoidea; order Cidaroida; family Cidaridae; genus Eucidaris; species Eucidaris tribuloides. The sequence goes on along the minus strand of JZLH01S0595463.1, from coordinate 40,421 downwards.
ATTGCATTTTTTTTAGTTCATTTTGGTGTTAACATGAATAATAAGCATGAGAAAATTGCATAAACATGAGAAAATTGCATTTTTGATGAAAAATTCAACTTTGTGCACAAAATTAAAAGAATTGATTTCACACTGTCAGCACAGAAACTAGTGGAGTAGCCAACTAAGGAATTGCTGATTATATGAGGATGGATCAAAACTTTGAAACCTCATCATTCTTGAACAGTTGGGCCAAATTTTGTTTAATTTTTCTGCATTCAGTAAATGACATAAATGGTACCCGAGGTAGCAACTTGAAATTCACCATTTAAAAAATAACAAATAAAAAATTCAGCGCTGTACCCTGGGTTACCAAAGTGTGTAAAATTAGTTTTGTAGTGTGTTTCTCAATGTTGAAATACTCTTTCAGTGCTAACACTGAAAACCTTGCATATATCAACATTTTAGTGGAATTTTCTTAAGTTTACAGTTCATTATACATTTACAGTGTGTCCCAGAAAAAAGGAAACCGAGATTGATGAAGATATTTTTATATCTTAATAACAAAAATGAAAAGAAAATCGCGCATGGTTGGAAAGCATATTTTCTCTTCTTTAATTTGATACCGGTCACAGAGATTCCCATTTACACATGGCTGAGCAAAGACAATAAGAATGGACACGGTCATAAAATCATTTGCACGAGGAATCTTGAAATTCAAACTGTCATGCTTGAATGTATTCAGAATATCTCCAACATTGAAAGACGTCATTGAAAAGCCGATTTTATCTTCTTTCATATGATACGAAATTTGCGAAAAATAAGTGATGCATCAGTGAGAACTGAGAAAAGACAATTTGAAAAAATGCTTGTTTTCAGAAATGTTCCAAAATGCATTCATCAACCCTGTTGTCTGGAATTGGCAGCAAGCAACCAAGAAATTACCTTGCAAACAGGATTCGGGGCCTATTGTTGTGCCCCGAGCAAGATATTGTGTGAAGTCAGCCTCACGTGAACTGTTTTGTTCAGCTTGCTTCCAATTGCTCAAAATGTATTCATTCTAAAAATCACGCTAAAACAGGCATGTTTTAATTTTACTCATTCTCCGGCATAGGCCTACGTTATTCATTTTTTACGCATAAGGTGTCAGATAAAAGAAGAAATTATGAATATTTATGTAATGCTTTTGTTTTTTAAAACTAATTAGATTTACTACCATGAAAATACATTCAAAGATGAAATATGCTCGTGCAAAAGAAAGTTTGGTTGCACCAATATCCATTGTTATTCAATCATGCGTGAACGATGAATGATAAGTTATGTATCAATTGAAAGAAGGGAAACAGAGCTTTCCAAACATACATAATTCGTTGAAGAAATTATTCATTATGATATTTTGCTATGAAATCCGGTTTCCTTTTTTCTGGGACGCACTGTATATGTAAGTTGTAAACTGGTGTAGCACTAGCACACTTACCATACATCTGTTACTTCTAATTGGCACAAGAGGGTGCTATACATCATGAAGTGCCAGAGCTGTAGATAGTTTGGCTAACTTGGTTCCAAAAAGGTAGCAAACATGGCGCCTGCTTCGAGTAATCGCACAGTAACAATGATATTCACGCAAGAATCCATTGTTCTACCGTCATCACATGACTTTAGATGGCATACTGTATACGCCATATATTTCGCAATTTTGCTTCAAAACGGCGAATTCGCGAGGGTATATTTTTGCGATTTTAGTTTATTTGATTCACTTTGTACAGAAATGACAGGAAGTGAAAATTTTTGCATTCAGTAAGTCGCGAAATTCGCGAAAATAAAAGCTTCGCGAAATATTCAGCGTATACAGTCTAACATTGTGGAAGCCCCATTTGCTATCTGACATATCTGACAGTGTTTGAATGGAGAAATAAACACACTGGGACACAAAAGTTCAGACAGTTAAGCTGTCACTAGTAAAATATGTACAGACAAAAATCGGCACATGAATTATTGTCAGCCGAAGAAAATTCTGCAACACAGCAGTCTATGGGGGAACTGGAATGGTCACGCAAATGATTATTACTTTTTAAAAGCACTTAAAAATTGTTTTGAATAACTACAGTTTTTTCAGGGCTTCGTTTTTAGACCTTATCACAGACACTGGTAGCATGGGGAATCATGTAGCTAACATTTTTTAAACTGGAAACATTGTTTTACGATGCCTCCATGTTGCTACCCACTTGAAACCAAATTAGCCAAACTATTATCATCTCCAATTCTGTAAAACCCCAGGGAAGTGTGTGGTGTATCAAATGCAGATAGATATCCATGTTTTAACACAATCAACTTCAACACAAAAACGAAGCAGTTGCACCAAATGAAGAGTCACAGACACAAACATTTATTGTTTTGTCCTGTCTTTTAATTATTGATTCATTTATGTACAGTACAAGTGCCTTGGAAAAGATTCCTCTATCATTTGTGACGCGGGAACAAACTCAAAGTAGAACCTGTCTATATATAGTAACCAAAAAGAAACTTTGATATACACAGAAATACATAAATTCTCCAAAAATAGGATTATAAATAATTAAAAATAAATGATGCTAAAGTGATCTGACAGGCTATCGCAGCTATTTTCAAATAATTTTTTGACAAACCACTTCTATCATTTACTGTATCCCAAGGTCAAGGATGACATATATTTTTAAATATTTCTTTTCATACAAGTAGAAAATAGTTGCATCCAGTATTTATGGTAAACATATAAGACATATACGTGAATTTGGCTATCAATAATAATATTAATAATATATATATACTTTTCACAGAAAATCTATTTTTTTTTTACCAATTCTCTTCTTTTTATAATCAAAATGTTTACAGAATCTGTTACAGGAATACATGTAAAATAAAAACATTTATACAAATTCAAGAAGCAACATGAAACGGATGAAATAAACTGAAGTTTGCACTTTGCAACACTTTCAAAGTATACACAACACCACTGATATTATACATGTACATGGATATTACGTTTTACATCCTTTGGCTGGCTTTTGGGCTACGTACTATTAAACTCTTTTTGAAATAAATGCATGCTATGTTTCTGAAACAAAGCACAGCTTCAGGTTACTGATACAGACTATATACGAGCATGAAATACATTGTACATCTTATCCCAAGTAAGAGGAAAGTATACTTATCAGAATTTGGTTGCAAACCAATTAAAGCTATTATATATAATGCCAATACTACTGGAATCTACTTGGCAATGTTCGCTGCTTTTTAAAGTATCAAAAAATGGATATTACTTTTTAAGTTTTTAAGTTTCTGAGTCCATGATTACCACTCCCTTGTAACATTTACTGAGAGAGAACATAAAACAATCACTGAAATGAACCCATACAGTGTAGTTTGAGATACAGTCTAGTATAACATTTATGAAAACAATACTTGCAGTATTAACAATATGGAGCATATTTGAATTCATGCATAAATAGTTACGCATCATAGATTTATGATCTGGTACTCTTACAACTATGGAACGGGAAAATATTCCACAAGACTACAAACGGGACATAAACTAAAATTCCAAAGTAAATGTGTACAAATTTACATTACTTTAAATATTTGGGGCATTCCTAGATGCAATTACCTGTATAAGTGATGCCAGCAAAAAATAAAATACTACAATGAGAGGGGGTTGAGTTGAGGAAAACTGAAATTCAAAATTTAATTCTGTCAAACAAATTGCATTATTCCTTTGTTTCAATAATAAAAAAAAAATCTTTCTTTGGATTGATTTTCAATACACAAGATTTCAAATTCTTAACAGTTCATAATTTCAGATTAACATGCTCAAAATCAATATAACTGGTGATATATAATTCTATTTCTTTCTTTGAACTGTGAACATATACTCAAAATATAGTTTTGGAATATACAATCAAGTTATGTTAGAATATCAAGATTTTGAACAGATACAAAGGCAAGCTCTGTCCACCGTACCACAAATTCTTACATTTTATAACCGAATTAAATATATCGCAACACAAAACCAGATTTTTCCCCAATATTTATATCATAATGTGACCACAATTGGGAGTATAATAGAACACATTCCTGCCATGCAGGGAAACCCACGACATACATACCAACAAATCAAACTTGTTGAAACAACCAAATAATATAGTATGACGACAATATTAAAATAAACTTGTTCGATAGTCAGACACTGAATATAAAAGCTTGCAAATATTGATTATCCATTAAGGTCAACAGGGCAGCAATTTTTTTCAGTACATGAACAAAAGCTTGTACATGTCAACTGTTGAAATCAATAAAGTGGACATGTTTTGATTTATTTAGTTTCATTTTCAATTTCAAGTTTTAAAAATTCATTGTCAACAAGTCTCTCTAGTTTCAAAGGGGAGAGTAAACCCTCTCATTAACTCTTAACGTGCTGAAGTCGCAGATCTGTACCAAATAATATACATAAAGTCCATAGAGGTTCAAATCCTCTGGCACTTTAAAGGCAAGGTTCACCCTGACATTAAGTTGGTTTTAATAAAAGCAGGGCAATGAGAGAAACATATTAATGAAAGTTTGGCGAAAATCCACCAAAGAATAGTGGAGTTATGAAGTTTCAAAGTTTTAAGTTTGTGATGTCACATACGAGCAGCTCCCCATATGTAATGTAATATTAATTCAATAAGTTGCCCCTTTTTTATTAGTTTATGATAATGAGTGTTTTTAATTCATAGAAACATGAATAATGTTTCTAATTATATACTGAATGCACAGGTAACATCATTTTCAATTTTCTGAGAAAATGGCACTTCATGGAATTCATATGACATTACAATGGGGAAGCTGCTCGCATGTGACGTCGCCAATTTAAAATTTGAAAGTTCATTACTCTGCTATTCTTTGGTGGATTTTCGCCAAACTTTCATTCATATGTTTCTCTCATTGTTCTGCTTTTATCAAAACCAACATGATGTCAGGGTGAACCTTGCCTTTAAGAGTTAACAATGCAAAAATACTCCATAGAAATTGCATGTGGCTTTCCGAGTATGGTACAGAGAGGGTTTATGGCATATGGAGCCATGTCAACCAAAATTCAGCTTGGGGAAATCACAGAGCAATGGAGAGACATTCACACAACTACACTAAACTTCTGAAATTTTATGAGCAAGCACTATTTGACTTGTTACATTATAATGCCACAACTTATATAACTTCTGAAATACTTTGTGACAATTTATTTTATTTAAGTAGGCACACTATTACAATAATTATAATAATCACACTGAAATTCAATCATTACAAGAGCAGAGTAAAGGGGTAACATATATACTGTATAATTTGCACCAACATAAAATGAATACTAAAGAAGCATTATTGGCATTTTTAGAAAGAAGCCAACACTGATGCGGATGATATGTAAAATCTGTGAAACGAAACATCAGCAACAATATCTAGAGACATGGAAACATACAATTAAAGAAAATCCTGGTGAGTACATGTAGCTATTCACATATCTTGCATTAAAAAAGTGTACATTTTAGTGTTCGCCAAATCCGGGAGTCTGCCCTGTGAAGTTTGACATACATTTCTGGGAGGTGTACCCAACCCCTATTTGAAGTAGTGCTTGCCATTCGGAAATATCAGTGCCAACATGTTGGTGTTCATGGTAAAGTATTATTTTTGCTTGAAGACTATTGATCAAATATCCAGTTCACAATGGAATTATGTCCACTCTGTCACTCATTGTACTATCATCTTGCAAATACTTTGAATAATGTTATCATGTTTCTGCAACGAAATGACATAAAGTATTTAGCCATGACATCTAAAAAGTCTAAATGGTTTTAGATCTTTGCAGATGATTAACCATTTGGAAAAAGCACCGATTTGAACAATGACAGGTATCTGATTTGCCTTGCACAGTGCTTTCCATTCACAATTTATGTCGCCCTCCTGTATACCTACATGTATGAAACATAGCAATATCGTCAACAATCAACATCACAATCATTCTAACAAAATGTCATATTAGCATATCTTGAAGCAAACATCTTTAGGACTTTCATGTGTTCTACCATCAAGAATCTACACGTATGCATCATTGTATGTCATCTGGGGAAACAAATGAGTGGTTCAGATTAATCTTAATGTTCAGTATTTAATGTCATGGGTGGGGAGGTGCTCAAATGCCATTCCATTTCACACAGATGAAAACATAATGACAACAGCAAGCTTTGACATTAGTAGGAATTCTATGTACATTTCCTTACCGCAAAGAATGCCAACGCTGAACATACATGATGAATACATGCAAGAAATTCCTAAAGGACGTTAGCCCAGTTGCTGGAGGCATATTTTCGACACCTTATTAGCGCTCACGCTTCTAGACGTCTGCGCATACATTATTTGTCGCGGGAGAGATCTTACGACTGCGGCATTAGCCATCTCACGCGATCCAAAGTGAGGTTACAGGTATTTACGTCCACCGTAATTTGATTTGTTGCAACCTAAAACTGGTGTTTTTCCAAAAGTAGGTTAAAATATTCAAGGGGTGGGTGTCTGCGTAAGAGTCATGGTAAGAGTCATATTAATGAAATGTCAACTTACAAGTACAACAGAAAAATGTGACATTGTCACAAAACTACTACAGTGTACTCTCGTTATAAAGAACACTGATATAACAAAATTTCATTATAAAGAAGTAACAACCCTGGTCCCATATCTTGGATTTCCTTTGTTTTTTTATTGTTTTTGCAATCCTGTTATAAAGAAATTTCGTAATGAAGAACAAATTTGATGGGTCCCAAGGACTTCTTTATATCGAGAGTGCACTGTATTTTAGAATTTAGAAGTTGTGAACTTAAAAGGAAAATATACACATGTACTAAGTCTGGGTATGACTCAGATTTAGTTCTGTGAACATTCTTGATGATAAACGCATAACAAATATAAATCATTTCAAACAGTTTACTTTCTTATTGACATAAAACAGAAATGTCAATAAACTAAAATTCTGCATTTTATTTTAAATCAATGCATTCCCATTTTTCTACTCCTCTTCCCAGCAGAGAAATATATGATTACCCAACTCTATGCTATCACCACCTTTAAACCCATTTTGCATAATTAATATCTCTGACAAACTAATGTACAGATGTATTTACACTTGAAATCTCTTTGTCCATTTTAAACATTGTAAAAGGGTTTTGATGCCTGCTGAAGGAAAAAAAAGAGAACTTCTTGTTTTATATTTGAGATTTTAATAAACTGGGGTGGGTGGGAGAATATGTTTTACAAATGCATTAGCCAGACAAACATACATAGCCCTACCTCCTACCAAAATATGTGCTCAAGATTAAAGAAATGTCATGATATTGTGTGTCTGCTTATTTGTGTATGTGTGCCTGCCTATGGGTGCAAGTATGTATGTGGGTGGATAGATGCAAGCATTTTACTCAACCAGTCTTAGGCAGTGATCAAGGTACAATCAGGACCACTTCATTATACTGCCATCTGTTGTTTGTTATGCTACATTGTTTCTCTTACAATTACGTAGAGATCAGAGAGATATAACTGCTGCAGTGCAATCACAAGCAACGTGTGAGTAAAGGCAACTAAATGTTAGGGCAGCCATCACAAGAGGATTTCACATAAAATTCTTGGCTCCAGGCTGCTCGAATGAAATGAAAATTGTGTGGTTTTGATGTTTTGTTCATTTCAATACATATATCAATACACATATGCCACTTGAATGTGGTATTATGTTTACAGAAACATATTGTGAGAGATTTTTCAACATATGTGCCGTTCTAAAAATACATATTTTCAAATGAACCACCACTTAGGGTATACAAAAGGGAAAGTATTGTTCGAAAATTATGTCCATTACTACGTAAGCATCCTTTATCAAGTACTCGGCTATATTAATATTTGTTTTGTGTGATGAGTCAATGTTTCCTAGGTAATTTATTGTTATGATAGAATGGTATTATCATGCTGATATTATCATATTTTCCTCTGCCATAGCCACAGCTAATCGCATCATTAAGTTCATCATTACATGGATTTTCATCATTAAAGGTCAATGGCAGTGAAGCAATATATATATTTTTTTTTAGCAACGCTTATACCTATTAGTATACTTATTAACACTTTAGAGACTAAAGAACAAGATAGCTCAGGCTGGGGTCTATAAAATGTGTGTTATAGTGAAATCAAATCGTCTCCAATGGGTTAAGCTGCCACTTTATGATCACATGTACAACAAAATATCAAGTCTAGTTTATACAAATTCCTACTTCATACTTAGTATAACATAACTGTGTATTTCATTCTGAGTAAATTGCATGTCTATCATGATTGAGACACGATTGTGTGTACACAATTTGAACTGCCCTCTTTTCACCACCTTACATCACCTAATGTTATTTCCCTCTTGATACCGACCATTCATCGTCATACACCATTTTTTTTTCACACACTTTCCATCACCATAGCGTAATTATCAGATGAACAGATACACGTACCAAACATATTTGTCAACAAAACAGAAACCAAAAAAAATGTTGAATATAACTTATTTCAACATATAATTATTGTGCTATATATTCCCAAATTACCTTCGTAAAGCAAGCCTGTTCTATCAAGTCACCTAGTTAATTATAATGTGTGACAGAAGCATGATATGGTAAAATAAGTAACATGTAACACATCATCTGCAAGGTATACTTAAATGAACTGAAGATAATGCACTATTTTTCATATAAACACAACTATATTTCACACAAATAAGATTTCAATTTGCACACCAAAATATCAGTCTTAAGGCCACTTGACAAACGGGGTAATGTTGATTTTTTTGTGTTCTTTTAGTGCTTGTCCACAGCCAATGAATAACACTTATCCAATTCAAAAGAACAAAAAGCAGGATTGTCTTACCATTCCACTGACTGTGCAAATACTCATGGCATCATGCAAACCCTATCCAAACTGTACTACACATCTGGTCAAATCATCATACACGGTTTTCAATATCTGGGACTATTACAGCTCAGCTGACAACCATTATGTCTGTTATATGTACATATGGCTGATAGACTTTCATCTAGAGTATGGCTACAATGACGGCAGATATCACTCTTTGTATGACCTACGTACATGTACGGCAAGTATCAGGAGCCCCTCCCGCTGACATTTTCATTATTTACGCATTTCTCAAAAATAGAAGTGTCTCGTAATTATTATCAGGGTATGCATAATAGGAATATCTATAACATCAAGAACTTACAGCAGCAATAAAGTTTCAAGTCTTGATGATGTTTGGCATAATGCGACTAGACATTCAACAATGAAAGAACTAACACATTGATTCAAAATCAATAACATAATGGACCACATTATTCAAGCCACATGACATAGGGATGACCAAAGTGAGCAAAATGCACAGACGTGAAACGATGTTCAAGTCAGCATTGTGTATTTTACAGGGGAAATGGCTAAGATTGGTTATAGCTAGTCTGAAACTATATCAATATTGTATATAGGCCTATACAGTGTGTCCCAGAAAAAAGGAAACCGGATTTCATGGCAAAAATATTCTGTCATAATGAATAATTTCTTTGATGAATTATATATGTCTGTAAAGCTCTGTTTCTCTTCGTTTATTTGATACACATCTCATTATTCATCGTTCACGCATGATTGAATTAAAACAATGGAGAGTGGTGCTACCAGAATTTCATTTGCACGCACAAGTTCCATCTTTGAGTCCGTTTTCCGATTAGTAAAAGTAATTATTTTTAAGAAATAAAGACATCACAAAAAACTTCATAATTTCTTCTTTCATTTGACACCTCATGCATAAAAATTGAATGATGTATGCCAGAAAACAAACAAAATGAACATATGCTTATTTTAGCATCAATTTCAAAACGAATGGATTTGAACCATCTGGAAGCGAACAGAACAAAAGGTTCACACACGGCTGAACAACAATAGGCTTGTCATCCTGCTGGCAAGGTAATTTCTTGGTTGTTGGCTGCCTGCTCCAGTCTGCAAGGTTCATGAATGCATTTTGGAACATTTTTGAAAACAAGAATCATTTCAAATTATCTTTTCTCAATCATGCATTGCTCATTTTTCACATATGCGGTATCAAATGAAAGGGGATAAAATATCATTCTTAATGATGTCCTTCAATATCAGAGATATCCTTAGCACATTCATACATGACAGTTTGAATTTCAAATTTGCTCGTGTAAATGATTTTATGATTGTGTCCCTTCTGATTATCTTTGCTCAGTCATGCATGAATAAAAATGTCCATGATTGGTATTTAATGAAAGAAGGGAAAATATACTTTCGAAGCATGTTTGACTTTCTTGACATATTTGTTGATAAGATATGAAAATATCTTCATCAATCTCGGTTTCCTTTTTCTGGCACGCACTGTATATCTACACTGGCAAAACTTTGTAGTATTTGATCAATCCAATGAAACCATTCACATTACACTTACATCAATACTGGATATGAGCAACACAGAAATTTAACAAAATTAACAATTAGCAAAATTATTTTGGTCCTGATAAGATTTCAAATTAATGAATAATTTTGGTTATTTCGCTGAATGTCCTACTTCTTCTTAGTAATGTCAGGAACTTCTTTCCATTCCTGTCACACTGTTAATGCCCCCCCCCACCCCCTTTGAAACACATACACTGGCATGCAAGTGATAGCACTACAATCACTAGTCTTAGTCAAAGCATGTAGGATGGGTTAATCTAAATATCTGGAAGCCAGACTAGGAGAACGATTGATGAAGTCTCCAAAATTTGTACCCCATCCAATTCCAACACATTTCATGGGCACAAAAATAGATTTTACCGATAAGCCTTAGGGTTGTTAACATTCCGTGCATATGAATGAAGTAGGGGGCACTGCCATGCGAGGGAAAGATACACACTATCCACCATCTTTCGTTTTGAGACACATCTGATAAACCAGCAGACTAACCTTGATTTATTCATCGCTTGGACAGTCAAATGCAACACAGACATTCTGGTTGGAATTTTAATTTGGGGTGTAATCAGGGTGGCCTCAATTTAATTTCGATAACCAACAAGATACGAATCTAACTCGCAGAAATAGAACACTGGTATAAACTGAATACATGAATTTTCACTTGTGTACAACGCCCGTGCTTATGGTTAGTGCCAAGTTGGTATGCATTTTTAGCTCACCTGAGCCAAAGGCTCAAGTGAGCTATTGCGATCGCTTTTCGTCCGTCGTCCGTCGTGCGTCGTTCGTCGTGCATCGTTCGTCGTGCGTCGTTC
>JZLH01S0595463.1:0-16926 GCA_001188425.1 Eucidaris tribuloides | reverse complement strand
CAGCTGCTCCTGTAATTTTGTCAGTCACCCAAGGTGGATGTTGATCAATGGATGGTAAAAGGGTAGTTTAGCATTCAATTCGGACAGCGAGGTTAAGATTAGAATGATTTTTGTTTTAGTTATTACTTTTGAGTTGGAATATAAAGTTTGGATGATAGGCCATTTTTTGTTTACGTCAGTTACGTTGCTAAGGAATGAGGATGCAGGGTGAATAGTGGATTCCATCGGTGAAACACTCATCAGAGTTTTTATACTAGAGGCTTTTTTTTCAAAGTGTGATACCAGTTGAAGTATTTATTCAAAAGGAGAAAACAAATTACCTTAATTTGACATTGATTTTTCGAATTCAGGAAACGTAGAGAGGATCTCTCAGGTTCAAGATTGGGGAAGGGGATTTAATACGTTAATTGCATCAGTGTTAAATCTTGATTTTTTTTTCCATGTAGTGGACCAATCAACTTTTATGTTCAAGGTTGAAGAATGTAGATACATGGACGGGAGGGGGGGGAATGATTGTTTTAAATATATTTTTGGATCAACTAGACTCCTGGAGTATACATTTTATTCAGCTCTATGTTATGTCATTTGAAGAGTTTGTAAGAGATTATTAAGAGATTACTTGAGGGAATACTGTTACCTTGTTCAGTTTTTATTTCTAATTTTCTTGAATAAAGGGGTTAACACAGAATAATGCCATATGCTTTTCTGAATCATAGTGGCCACAAAAACTTGAAGTGGTTGGATCAATCAAACATCTCGACATATCGATGACGATATGTGTAGTTGCATGACATCGGTATTTAGCGGCCATCTTAGAAAAAGGCAGCCATATCCGATTTTTTTTTATTATATTCACTGTCGACAAGGTAAAAGGTCTAAAAATCTTAACATTTAACTCAATTTTGACCCACATTCAACATAAACTTGGCAAATATCTCATAATGATGTGATCATCTGGCAGCCATCTTGGAAGATGACTGTCATCTTGGATTTTTTTTTTGTGCCCAGGATCTTTTTTTTCATACTGGAAACTTGCTTAAAAAAATTAATATGGGGCTAAAAAACGTCGTTGACCCCTGCCAATGACCTTTGACGTTTCGGAGATATTAGCTCTCTATGAGACATCTACCACCCAAGTTTAGTCACAATTGTGCAAATGGGGGCAAAGTTATGGGACATAAAAAATTGCCCCCTAAATAACATCGGGCTCAAACAGGTCGTTGACCCCTGCCAGTGACCTTTTAACTTTTAGTGACCTTCAGCCTCCTATGAGACAGGTACCACCCAAGTTTGGCCACAATTTTGCAAATGGGATCAAAGTTATGGGACATAATAGTAACTTACCCAAAAATTAACATTGAATTCAAAAAGGTCGTTGACCCCTGACAGTGACCTTTGACCTTTTGGTGACCTTTAGCTTCATATGAGACATCTACCATCCAAGTTTGGTCACAATTGTGCAAATGGGAGCAAAGTTATGGGCCATAATAGAAACTTACTCAAACAAATTAACCTGGGTTTGAAATGGTCATTGACCCCTGAAGGTGACCTTTATTTGACCTTCAGCTTCCTATGAGACATCTACCATCCAAGTTTGGTCACAATTGTGCAAAAAGGGCAAGGTTATGGAAATTAATAGAAACTTGCTCAAAAAACTTAACATTATGTTCAGAAAGGTCACTGACCCCTGCCTCTGACCTTTGACCTTTTGCTGACCTGCAGCTTCCTATGACTCTTCTTTCACTCAAGTTCAAAGTTGAAATTTTACTCAATTTTGACACATATCCAACAAAAATCCTGGCAATTATCTCATAATGATGTCATCTGGCAGCCATCTTGGAAAATGGCCGCCATCTTGGAATTTTTCGTGGCCAGGATCTTTTTCTGAAAGAGCGACCTTAACTCTACATTTGAGCCAAATTTCATGCTTGTATCATCAACTGAACGATTGTTCGGATTATCTGCTCCACTATGAGATTGTACTATCTAGAAAGCCTGACGCAATTCGCAGGGGACCAATTAGATAATAAGGAGGTGTGTCCAACTTTCCATTCAAAGATTCCCCATATAAGAATTAACCAGCACAATTAACTTTCACAAAGCAGAACATGAACACATGCTGCAAGCATGGAGGTAGAATGCTGCAAGCGACTTTACGCCACACCCACAGTCAGCCCTTGTACTGATGGAAGCATAACAAGCAAGTCTGTGCTGGGACAATACATGTACATGACGTGCAATATCAGAGTAATTAACCAATCACATTACAGGGTTACAAAGGGATCTGCTCGACTATACTGTGAGTAGCCACACCCCACTCAGCTCACTTTATTAACACAGAGTCTGTACATGTACAATCACTACAGTAATTGCCCAATCAGATTACAGAGTTTAACTGCAAGTCAGGGCAGCATGCACTCCAGCTAGCTCACGTGTAGCCAGTTGCGCGGTATTTATCAGTGTTCTCAGGCAAGTAGCTAGATGAATTCGAAGTTAACCCGACCGTCTAACCCGCTGGGTCATAGTCGGTAAAAATAGTTCAACAATGAATCTCTAAAAGTTATATTGGTTATGGGCACACACACACACCATCCGACCACACACACACACACAGACACACCACACCACACACACACAAACACACACCACCACACACACACACACACACACGACACACACACGACACACACACACCACAACATCACTCACTGTCAACCACACAATATGGAACTCCCACTGTCATAAAATATCACTAAACAATCCCAGAAACAATCTTAAGATTTTTGTGCTGATAAATATTAGGGATAATTATCTGCCAATGCGTTGTTTCTTCTCCTCTCTTCCTCCATTTCTCTCCTTCCTCCTCCTTTTTCTTCTCCTCTTCCTCCTCCTTCCCCTGTCTCCTCCTTCCCCTTCCCCTCTCCTTCCCCTTTCCCTCCCCCTCCCTCCTTCCCCTTTTGTCGCTTTCCCCTCCTTCCTTCCCCTCCCCTCCTTTTTCTCCTTCCCCCTCTCCTTCCCCTCCTCTTCCCCCTTCCTCCTTCCCGTCTCTTCTTCCTTCCCTCTCCGGTCCTCATTTCCTTCCCCCTGCTTCTCCTTCCCCCTCCTCACTCCTTTCTCCTTCCCCCTCCTCCTCCCTTCTTCTCCTTCCCCTCTTCCCTTTTCTCTTCCCTCTCCTCCGTCCGCTCTTCTTCCCCGTCCCCTCTTCCTTCTTCTCCCCCCCTCCTCCTTCTCTCCTCCTTCCCCTTCTTCTTCCCCCTGTTCCCGTTTTCCCCTTCTTCTATTCCCTCCTCCGTTTCCCCTTCATCATTCTCCTTCCCTCATACTTGCCCCTCTTCTCGTTCCCCTTCTTCTCCTTTCCCGCCTGGCCTTCTACTTGCCCTCCCTTCCCCTTTCTCCTCCCTCTCCTTCCTTCTATCTCTTCCCCCCTGTCCTTCTTCTCCTTCCCCTGTCCGTCTCCTTCCCCTGTTTCTCCTTCCCCCGTTCTTCCTCCTTCCCCTTCTCTTCCCCCTCTCCTTTCCCTCTCTCCTTCCCCATATCCTCCCTTCTTCTCCTTCCCCTGTCTACCTCCTTCTTCCTTCCCCTTCTTATCGGCTTTCCTCTGTCCTTCTTCCTTCTTTTCCACCTCCTCATTGTTCTTGTTCTTGTTCTTCTTCTTGTTCTAGGACACTCTGATAATGCACAGCAATAAATGTTTTGTCGCATGCAAATAGTGTCAATTCAGATTTTAGACAGCGTCAATTCTGGGACAAGGTTACAGAGACACGCATGAGTTAACTTCACTAAACAAACTTTCTGCTGGTTATCTCCACACACTCCGCTCTATGGCTCCGAAATAAACGAGGGTATGTTTGACTTAGTGCCGCGTGGCAATGTGACCCAAGTGATCCCCATGCGTTAACCACAACATGTTGCCTGGCCAACGAACAAACGTCAATGACCTTCTGTGGTGTGATTAATATCACAAGATATAACACAAGGCTACATTTCATAATAAATTATAAGTCACTTTGGCGTTTTCCCAAATTGTTTTTTAAAAACGTTTTTCTGTAATTAAAGGTCTACAAAATCGCCTTAGCAAATTGAACAATTTATATTTAAGCTAATGACTAATCGAATACCACATTCCCAGGTTTTTTTGTTGGGGGGTGGGCATGTAGGAGGTGGAGGTGCGCTGTGAACAAATTAATTGTAATGATATTACCTTGTTTCTTCATAGTTTTCTTTCCTCCTGAAACAACATATAACAATTAAAAAATTTGGGAAAAAAAAAAGGATTGTTGTCCCCCCCCCCCGCCACCAAAAAAAATTAATGAATATAAATAATATAGAAATCCGAATATTAAAAATTTTTTCTTTTTTCAAGAAAGCAACCTGGACAACATGAGATACTATACTTACAAATCCAGTTGATATACTGGATTCTAATTATGAATCAAGTTAGAAAATATGTATAGGCCTACTGGGATCGGGAAATGAATTACATGCTATTTTCTGTTCTTCAAACGGACATGTCCGATGAGAATTCAGCTCTTACTGGTCAAGAGTACGTCTACAAATTTACCAAGATTAAACAACTTGTTTCAAAATCCGTCAAATTATGTGTTCGTTCATCTGAGGGTCCAGCAGTTCTAACAAGTTTGTGGTTAAGTAGGCAGCGTAGCTAATTCTAGAAGTTATGCTATGTTTGGTTGCCCTGGGGCGACGAGAAGTGCGTACTTCGGTGGAACAGCGCCTGGCCAATATCAAAATCAAAGTAGGGTGTTGAATGGTGTTATGAGACCAATCAGTTTACATTAACGTTAGATGTCACTAATCAGCTCTATCACCAGTCATATCACTCCTGTGCAATTTGCGCCAGGACGGCTTGTTCTTTGATTAGAAGCTCAGTTGACTTCCGGATTTCCCCCCCCCCCAAACCCAACTATTTTTGTGTCCTCGCTAATAAGCTTTCACTCACCATACTTTGTGTGCGGCAAAGTACAAACAAGATGCAATACCGAGTCCCAAACAAACACAAAATATCTTCAAACATTGTTACTTGCTACCGCAAATTTGTGGTTTGAAAACAGAAAAAAAAACAGACAAACGCTGCATGAAATATTGCAACAATTTTCTTGTCAAACCGGACACGTTTTCACTTGGCGCAACATTTTCAACAAATGGTGGATGTCGGGGACGTTTATCTTCCGAACCATCGGACCATCGGCAATGTCCGGTTCGTTCGGGGTCCGTCCGATATTGCCAAATTCGGAGATTGTCCGTCCGGTCCGGATGTTCGGCTGCAGCACTAGAAGAAACATTGCCAACAAAATGTCAAATTGGTCAAAATCCAAATGAATCAGTGAATTCACAAAGGGCCCAAGTCCCCATTTGTTTACATGTGAACTTGAGCCCTTTGTGAATTCACTGATTCAAATCCAGTCACACATTTCTAATTTACTTCTTTTTATCGCAATCAGTGACTCCACAATGTGAAATGTATTCAATGGCATGATATAAGTGTTAATGTTACTGACACTATCATTAGTTGATAACCAATGACCCGAAAACTGTAATGTGTACAGACAGGACAATACAACTAGCAGCTAGATAAACATGACTAGAAACATAGCAATGAGAGTATGATATGAATGTTATGTAAGTGTGCAGTAACTGCAGGTAGCAGCATGCTATTGTTTTTCAACACACACATGACCTTTGATGACATTTGGATTTTAAAATTATGCCACAAAATCACTGTTTCTATTTGTTTCAGATTTTTCCTTGAAGTTTAAACTGGAGCGTACAGTTACCATGAAATATGCAATCTAATCTCTAGCAAAGCACTGATTATCTATATTGCATGAATGCAAAAATCTACGGTTTATTGCTATGCATAGGCCCACATGTTTGCGAGGAAAACAAGCTTGATTTCAGAGTTTACCACTTTGGAAACTACTGTATGTACACTAGTGTAAATAACTTTCCACTGCTATGTGATTCTAGTCTCAGAAATAATTTAAACATTTGTATCTAATGTGTTTATATTTATACATTTGTGATTTGTATATGTATCACACTTGTCACTTGTAAGTAATTTATATGGGGACTGCTGTTATTTCTGTGATTACGGAGTTGGGAAAACATACATATACATTTGTTTCTTATTATTTCTTAATAAACAGAGTTGACTCCTTTTTGCCCGAGGTAGATAATACAGTACATGTACATCACAAATTCATTCTGTTAGTAATTACACTATACTGAGTTATATAATTGACACGCAAGATTAATGAGGCATTCAGATTCACACACTAACTGATAAAGTGTTACAAGATTAAATATCTACAAACAATTTTTCGTTAAATACGATTGTTAATACATGTAAATGGTGGGTCATCTTTGTACATTAGAATCGGGAACACAATACAGCCAGGAAAATATGACTCTAAAATTAGCCCAATACTTCTGAGAGATTCTGATTCCCACAGGCTAAAACAGAGGCATGCATCTTTGTTTTTTGTTTGTTTTGTTGTTGTTTTTTGCCCAATTATTCATTCATAGACATTTTTGGCATTTATAATTCAGTTTTGATGGGGGTCACCATGAACTTCAACCACCACCACACTACCTTTAGTGGTTGGTCGACAGTACAGTATGGTGTGAAAGGGCTGCTAATTTTGTCAAGGACTTTGGATCCAGATATTAATTCATAAGTCATCCAGTAACTGGGTAATGGGTGCCTGTCCCTGCTCTGTGTCTTGTTGGACAGAAAAAGGTGTTAGGCAACAATCAATTTTAGCAAAATATGCTTTTAATTTTTAATTTTCATTTGTTGCTGGTGGGAAACCGACAAATCAAAATCCTGATAAATCATCCAAACTGTAATTAATTTGTTGCTTCTAAGAATCACATGATACATGTATCTGTGTAATCTAGAAGTAAATCATAACATTGCTCAATATGACATAATTTCTATATCTATTCCCAGAATGTAGCTGCCTAATTTGTAGTGCCTATCATCATGGTGTTTTACTCAAGGTCCATAAATGAGTCCATCTGGACTTCCACTGAATAGTTCAATCTTTCACCTAGCAAGTGAACACAATCATACGTGTGTGTGTCTGTCTGTGAGTTTGTGTGTACAGACAATTTGCATAGAGCTGGATAATTATGACATCAATCAATGATCATCTATGATCGATCCATTTAGTGTCCATTAAATGCAATCACTTTTTATCGGTAACTTGGTGCTTGCATCTCCTTATGGGCCCTTCTCGACCCCCTAAAACTTGTCAAATCCAGCTCCCCAAACACAACAATGGACCAAATACACCAATATCATTACTCATCAAATCAAAAGTATCAAATTAGGAACTTTACAAACCACATTTAATGAATGAAGTTTTTCAGTCTAACAAACTACATCGATAAATCTGAATTTCTATTCAAAATGTCTGGAAATATCACACATGTACATGCATGTACAACTGGGAAACATTTGCTATTCTAGCAGCTAGTTAAATGCTACCTGGACCGAATCACTGATTGACGATAATGGTTGACAGGCGTATTAGCGAGCACCTATTTGTCGCAAGGCACGGCCAAGTAACCGATGTGATATGCCAGTCACTAATCGCCGTCGTAACACACTACTGCCGAATGTGCAGTGACCTTTTGTTATCCACTGACGTAATGACAGCAGCGAGCTGTTCACGCAAAAATGCCACACTTCATGCGACCATTTTTTAAACTCTTAATGTACCACGGAAATTACAGCTCTATTGGCTTTGTATGCACCATGTGGTGCATATTTACTACAACAGTACTGTTAAGAGTTAAACAGATAACGAAGACATAAGAATGCAAAAATCTTGCCATCATATATAATGATTAGCCTAGAATGTTTTCTCTTCTTTGCCTCTTTTCAAAAAAGTATAGCTAAACTATCCAGGGATATAAGAAGTGAATTTCAAAATGATAATGATCGGTTGCTTTAAAGTTATAGCGACAATATGTGCCGGTTGAGCTGCTAAAATGTGTGTACACCTCAGAAGCGACATCATGCCACTTACAAGATTGTCCACAAATTTATAACCATGACCCAAAATATCTTTTTAGCATATCAAGAACAGGGAGAAGCTTTTTTTTTATTTTGTTGTATGAAAAATTCACTGAAAGTTATTATCTGGGGCGTTACTTGAACCTCTTGAGATCAAAATCAAATAACCACCACCATATTTATGTCACAATTAGAATCATAAACATCTAAAGTCCAAGTACACATACATGTCCTTCTGGCCAGTAAGTTGTTTCAACGTGCATTCAAAACATCAATTATACACTAATTTGCACAGCGGAATATTAATCACATGTATCATGATAATCTCTCTAACAGAACATTTGAAAATGTCTCATTTTGTTGTCGTTTATTCATTTTATTGACTAACTTTTCAGCTTACAAAGAAATGTATAACATGGGGACAGGGAAAAAAATACACGGGAGCTCGGGGCGATTTTGCCCCCGAAATGTGCAAAAGAGCCCCAGTAAATTGCCATAGGATTCAATAAAAAAAATATTTCAAAAACACTGAAACAGGAAAAGCAGCCCCCGAAAAGAAAAATGTATTTTTTCCCTGCATGGGGAACAGTGTCGAAGTTGAGTCTGGCGTTTAGTCAAGTTTTTAGTGGATTCAGATTTGGACTTGACGTCAAATCCCAACGTAAAATGAATGATAAGGTTTTATTTAACTGCAGACTAGGACTTGGAACATATGGAGTGTGGATTCAACTCCAACACTAACACGAAATGATATGATTTCAAATCATTCATAATTTCAGATGATTCTGTTCTGGCTGCTTGGCAAAATCCATATCTCCACTGCAGTACCTAATAGAGCATAAACCATACATGTACAAGTATGTATATTCCTCCATCTATGGTATTTTCCTTGTTAACCTGTTGGAGATGCTTTGATTTCATTATACCAGGTAACACACATTCTACGTACATGTAGACCCCGGCCCGAGATATCTTGTTCAATACCAATACCCTCAGGCACAAGCCATGTATTCCTCCACTTATTATTAACATTGTTAAGAATACCCCCTGCTGTTCACATGATCAGTCTTGTGACTCTCGTCAAATTATGTGTATACATATGTGCTACATAATCCCCAGCAGGTGAATGCATCGTTCTTTGATGAGAAATCAGATAAGTATTTTTTCTCAGATTTTGGAAATAAAACAATGTACTTGTAATTTGTATATACATGTACATGTAGGGTCTTTGTGCAAAAACAAAATGTAGCAAAATACAACAACTTCATAAGGTTGTTATCATACTAATATTATTTGCAATCATTACTAGTTCTATATTATTATTATCATTACCATTATTGGTATTAGTATTATTATTTCTATTTGTATTATTATTATTATTATTATTATTATTATTATTATTATTATTATTATTATTATTATTATTATTATTATTATTATTATTATTATTATTATTATTATATTCTCATCATTTTATTTTAACAGTACAAAGCAAGATTTCTTCTGTATCTACACAAACATGTTATACACACATGTACATGTAGATCGATGCTTCACATATCACACGTTCAGACACCCTTCCGATCTATTGATCACTAGAGAATAGAGATACTGATTGATCCAACTATTTAGGGCTAAAACACATGCATGTGTGACAAATTAGTTTCCACAAATATGTATATAAGAGAGATGAAATGCCCCTTTGATTAAATGATAAAATGTTTGACGAATACCATGATACACAATAACACGAAGTTATTAGTTATGATGTGCCACTGCAAACAATATCATGTTAAATGTTAGTTGTGTCACATCCCCTCCTCACATCAAATGAGCACACAAATTATGCTAGACAGTCACGCACACATTCACTCACTGCCTACATATCTATTACCACATATGTGTAAATGTGAACAGGGAATGATTGTTTCCTGACTGTTGTTTATTAGCACTTTTTGAGGAAAAATGTGTCTAGTGTCAATGATAAAAGCAGACACTCCATCTTGCCCCTTACAGGCCCCCAGGTACTGGGGGTGCTGCGAGTGCTGCAGCACCCCTACCTTTTTGTAGATGGGCCACAGTACCCCCTAGTAAAGTTGAAATTATAAGGAATATTCTAGGCCCCTTCCCAAGGCCCTGCCCCCACCCCCCCCCCCCAAGTGTGGATAAACCTACCCAAAGAACTCAGAATGAGGAAGTATTCCATACGGTACATGTCACGGAAGATACCGACGACAGACCAGGTGTAGTCTTAATGGTTATTTCAGCTGGTTGACTACCCATCCTCTTCTGTCATTTAATCGGAACGTTCTTAGTATTGATGCTGATATCACTCCAGCATTTAATACTCAACTTAACTCAATCTGTCCCATTTTCTGCCAACACTTTAACTTATTCTAGAGTCCTAACATTTTGTTGTTTTGTCACTTTTGCAAATAACTTGATCAAATCTGTACCCAAATACACCTCGGTGATTGCAACTTTTCTTAATCCTTTTAACTACAATTGTACTCAATGTGTGTACACATTATCATTACCTTTGTAATATGCATGCACATACTGAACAGAACCCACAGAGGACATAAACTTTGTTTCCAAACTGTGGAAAAGTCAGTATGAATGACGTTGACTACGAGTGCATTATCTGTTATGAAATTATGGAGGATCAGACTTTTCAAGACAACATACATGTACATTCATGATTATAATATGCTGCGTTCTACTTAATGTATATTACAAGGCCCAATACCTGCAAAGATTTTCTGAGGAAAATTCTGCACTTTTTTCTGAAAGTGGTACTGTTACACTGATTACATGTATTGTGAGTCTGTGTGTGTTTGGGCCCCTGTGTGGGTGTACTGCTATGTGAACGTTTGTGGATGATGAAGTCAAAATAATCTAGTGTAGGAATATTAAAGCCAACATGTCTGAGAACACAAGTTTGGGATTATGATGGTACTAATTTCACTGTATAATTTAGTTAAATAATTCAACTCATAACTTACTTTTCATAATTTTGTAAATGACCCACATTCATTTTTTAGGGCAACATCAAAATTATACAGCAGAATGACTTCTGACATCGAGACTGCTTTGTTTATACTATGGTAACTTTGATAGCATTATTCCAGAATCCATACATTTCCATGACAGTATTTCTCTGTAGTATCACTGGTTCATTAAGTGTTATTATGGTCTACTTGTAATTACTACTTGCAAGTCTTATAAAGTTCAGGATTAAAGTTTTATATATCAATTAGTATACCACTGTGAGGCCTCTATATATAATTTTTCAAAACACTATTGTATGTACATGTACGCAGCCATACACATAACAAGACACACACACACGTATTAACAAAGACAAACACATCCACACTGGAAAAGCAGATGACACACAAGATTATCAGTGCATGGGACTACACATGATCCCAACAAAGACAGTGTACAAAACATATACGGTGTCAAAATGAAAACACTAACTGGTCATTGGAATCAGGCACTGACTGACTGAGACGAGACAATCACCTGGACAACAATTCCCTTGAGGTCCCACTCAGCCCTTGGTGAGGGAGGAAACAGGCCAGCAAATTAGGTCAAAGGTTACCAAAATCTCTCATCACATCAGCATTGTCACGTGAAGTATTGTAACGAACTTACATGAAATTCAACACTTATATATTCAGCCAGAGACTTGAAAGTCTTGAAATGAAATTGACTCTCATGTCTGCGGGCCATGGTTGTAGGGTATATTTTTGTGTGCATGAAATACTTTGAGAGATATTACTCAAGACTGAATACACTGTAGTCCCACTTCAATAATTTTGTACATGTAAGTCATCTCGTATCTACTGTATGTATCCTTCAAGAGCTCTGAAGAATACATAAAGACAACACAATAGAAAATGTGAGACTTTCGGAATGCAATATTGATTAGACTTCAATTACACTTGGATTTAGATTCAATTTGACAGATATATGGAAGTGCACTTAGAAACTAACAACATTCGTTACATTCCAATGACTGAGCAACAAATGTGCAATAACTACAGGAGAGAATATGGTTGTATATTTGTTAATGAAGACATAAATGACAGCATGGGGAATGACTTTTAAATATTCTTTTTGCTGATCGACAATCTGGTCTCAACAGAAAAGTATATTATACTCTATACAATTCCCAGGGTTATGCCCTATATGTAGATTTGGACACCACTGCTAAACTTCCCCCATACATCCTGTTTATTCTGATAGATCTGCAAAGCACTATTAAAGCTGAAATGACCATGAGTAATGGGCCATGATTGGATAATAGATATTTTTTCCTCATTACTGAAATCATGTACATTCACAGATGAATTCCCCTCAACCTAACTAAACATTACTGCAGGGCAATGTCCGATTGTGAACTTTGAAAGAATCCAGTTCAATGAGTTTTCAAATCAGAACTCATAAACTGGAAAAGAATGAACATAGAAAATTATCCTGTGACATTTTGGTTTGATTTGTACTGTTATTCATAAGTAAGTCAATATGTCTACCAAATAACAAATTCTCCACTAAGTTTATCTGTGGTGGTTTAGACTATTCACTTGCAATAGTAAAATGATCATTACTTCATAAAGCAACAGATAGGACTGGAAAGGCTTTTTTTAACAGATGGAACAACTTGAATATATCTTTTTAATCTTAAAAATTTATGAATTTGCCTCACAGAAGAGCTTATCACAATAGTAAAACCCAAATAACAACTCTTTTTTTAAGGAAACAGAATCCTGACAAATGCCAAAATTCACGTCAAAACAAACAACTGAAGAATAAATGCTTTTTGCACTGTTTATATTCAAGAAGCATTATCCCATTTCTGTTCTTTTGTAGTGTTACATGTATCATCTACAGGGAATTCATCTTTAAATGTCATGCTTCCAGTCAATTACATCTTGTTGCATTGAACTTGGATGTGGTTATCATATCACAAACATAATACTACCGAGTGCCATACTCACTCTCCTCTTGCATGTTTTTTCTTTTGGCTGCAAGAAAAAGTAAACACATTCAAATCTTTATCAGAGGGCTATTTCACTCACACTTTCATAGGATTAAATATGATATCCAACATTTTGCAATTCTTCATTAATTTATCAAACATTTTAATAAGACTACAAAATTAATGCACCACTGCACCATTACTTTTTCAGTAATAGTTGGCTTTTGGTGCCTGTGTAAATGCCCACAAATCATATTATGCAATAATATTGTAAAGAAAACATTAAATTTTCATCTGACTGGTCCAAGTTTCATAAAAAGTTGCTTTGATATATGTAGCAACTTCTGCAAAATGGCAACTGCCATGGCAACAGTGAGAATTCTGCTTCTTGATTGGCTGCTAGACTGATAGTTGCCATTCCAGCATAAGTTGCTATCATAATAAACTGTTTATGAAACAGGGCCCAGCAGAACTGCAAAACGCAACTTAGAAAAGCACACACAAGATATCATATCAACCTCAAGATCAGTGTGAAATGTCCCTGTGACTAATGATCTTGATAGTATTTCAAACAGAAGATCTTGACTTAAAACAATCTGGCAGTACAAATTCCAGAACAGGTCAGCTGGATACTGA
The DNA here is from genome assembly GCA_001188425.1 of Eucidaris tribuloides. NCBI lineage: Eukaryota > Metazoa > Echinodermata > Echinoidea > Cidaroida > Cidaridae > Eucidaris > Eucidaris tribuloides. The sequence goes on along the minus strand of JZLH01S0595463.1, from coordinate 3,262 downwards.
CAAAATATGAGCTCTTCAATCCAAAGTTAAGGCAGTTGAAAACCAGGGATGGAGTCGAGGCCGACAGTTCCTAGTCACGAGGCTGCTGGAAAAATATTTTGCCCATAGACTTTGTACACGTGACTCAGTCCGAGGCCAAGGCCAAGCCCGGCCTCGGCTCCATCTCTGTTGAAAACCACATGATGCAATGGTCAGCACTGAATCAGAAAATTAAGCCCCATCTGATCATCAACAGATAAAGATGATAAGATATGCATCTCATGTTTGAGAAAATTGTCACTGAAGATAAGACCTTGCCCAAGAGTGACTATTTTCATCTTCATTGTGTTTCCATGTGTTGTAAACCCCACATTTTGATACCAGGGGTTTCAGTGCATTCCAGACACTCTTCTCTGTTGGACTTAATGGCGTTTTATGAGGACTTTGTTGACATTTTGGGGGCAAAATTGATCTGAGTCCCAACATATTTTTTCCGTCTGCTACAACACACTGTTTACCCGTAAGGGTAATATTTTCAATGTAAAAGGCTGAAAAATTGGTGGCTTTCCTGCTTTTTGAGAACCTGTTGGAATGGGATGTACAAGAGATTGTACCATTTTGCCTCATCTTTGACCATCACATCATGTGGTGCACAAATGCCTTAAGTTTGATACATATACATTTTTCTTACACATCTGGAATAAGATGTTTGACTACAGCATCTACAGGAAGCATTTGCCTTACCACTTTGCCTGGTCGTGCCCACGTGCTGACGAAGCCTTCTTGACATGCCGTCACTAAGCAGTCTTCCCGAAACACGAGCGATGTGAGTCTCTCGTGTGCAATCTTTTTTGCTATAAGGGGTTCTAATGTTAGCACCTCGTCTAACCGAGGGCAGAGTTGTGTTCCAATCGCCTTGGATCCCTCCTCAAAGATTCTCAGGTGCATCTTATTGAGGTGTGAATGTACGCTACTTTTACTCGACACGCTGTCCTTCTTGTTCTTATCTTTATGTCTGTCCGATAACGATAACGTGGAGAACTTTAGCGTGCCGTCCGGATGGTTGGTGCTGGCGTTACTGCTGGTTTTGTGTGAGACGTTATTGCAATGCGATGCAGAGAGCTGCGTGTTCGTGCGAGTCCTTGCCGGGGGTTGAAACTGCAGAATCATGTCCTCCGTGAATTCCCAGAGGCACAGCTGCGTGTCCTGCCCTATCGATGCAAACCTGTACAGCAGGGGAGGGGGGAGATCGCCCGCACTGCTGCTACGTATTGAAGTCCTCGAATGATTGCTTAACGAACGGTCCCTATTACTGGTATCGTAATGGTGTATACCGAGATCGTCGTCGCTTCCATAGTCATTGCCATCGCCGTTCATCATCCCCGTCGTGAAATAGTCAAAACAGACAACACTTACCCACGAACTGTGGCCCCTCCCCCTCGCCACGACTCGGAGATCTAGAAACGACCACACAGTGATAAGATCGTCCTCACCTCCTACGACAATGTACTTGCCATCGGGGCTCCAACACACACATATCAATCCACCAAAATAGCTCTTCATCATACCGTGAAGTTCCATCGTGTCATAGTTGAACACACGCAAAAAGCCATCCTGCGACACACAAGCCAGGTAATTGGCGTCCGGCGAGAAGGCAAACTCGTTGAGAGCGCCCTCGCCCGCCGCCCACCTGTAAACCGGGTTCCTGGGCGTCTTACTCTTGCACGTGAAGACCGCGTAGCCTTCACCTTGCTTCACTAGTTGATAGTGTGGGGCAGTGTTCACCGGTGTCAGTACTTCATTGTAAACATACATGAAACCGCTCTGGTGCGCTGCTATAAACATGTGTTCCGTCCCAGGGACCCACTTTAGGCACATAACTTTGCTCTTGTCTATCGTTCTCTGCAAAGTAAAAGAGAGAAAGGTCAGTGCTAGATGTAAATAAAGAGTTTCAACATGCAATGCATGTCATAAGAATCACTTCACACATTTTTATACTTTAAAGCATTAATATTTCTGCAATATTCCTCGACAATGACATGCTGTATGCTTGACATAAAAGCATCACTATAACGTAAGTCAGAACTTTAGTTCTATAATTTCTTTCGAACAGCAAATCATTGTAACTCACTGATAAAGCACCACCAACAGGAAAGAGAGAAAACCAGTACACCCATTGGGCCGTATGCATAAAAAGTAGGAATTGCTTGTAAGGAATTGCTTCAAGCACCAGCAATTGGTTGTCAAGCAAATTCAAGCTCATGCAACAGGTGAAAGAAATTGCTTAAAATTGTATGCATAAAAAGAACCTTTTCCTTGTTCTGACAAGAATTTGCTCGGGTTTTTTCAAGCTCCTCAATACCAGCTTGAACGCTTTTGTTTAATTATGACATTCGAGTTTAAAACATGTCCATGCTCGTATTTAGACCAAACCAAAGCTGCACAAAAGGAGGATAAATCAAGAAATACTATTTCTGGTATATCAAGAAAAAATTGGGGGAAAATATTTCAGGAAGGGGGTTAAAGATTCAACTCAATCCTGGAGGTATGTTGCGCCTCTCAAAATGTATTTATGTACGTTGACCGCGAGTTGCCAAGATGGGAGGCTTCTTCCCATACGTATTCGACTCGTGCAAATCTGGCCTTTGTTGTTGTTCGCACCGCCGTGACGTTGCTATTGTATGGTTGTGGAGATTTTGTAGGAATTGTTCACGAATGGCAAGAAAACGGTTTGAACACAAGCAAAAAGTTATGCATCGAAAAAAAGCAATACTGAAATCCATCTTTGGCTGTAGGATGTTAGCAAGTGTTTTTATGTATATGGTCTATTACTTTCATGGGAGCACAAAGGCGGGTTTCGTATAATGTATTAAAATATTACGCGTGAGAGGAGAAGCATTTCCTGTCATGGGAGTTACGAAAGATCACTTTACTTAATGTATACAAATTTATGGATGTTTCTTTACGTGACCATCGAGGAACGATTCTACTTTTCTGGAGTGTATGATGGTTGGAATCAATTTGCATATTTCTTTTTTTGTCATAACGGACAAACCTTGCAAACCTCGGGCAAAAACCCTAATCAGGTTTGTCCAACAACCTTTTTTGTTTCAAAATGTTTTTAGCAGGCAAGCAAGAATCTGTGGCTTCGCAAAGCAATTCCTAATTTTTATAGCATATGGATAAGGATTCGCAAAAGCCTAGAAAAGCAATTTCTAATTCTTTTTTAATGGTCATAGGCGCCATTGAAAACATGCATTAATTGGTTTCCAACTCCTTCAGA
>JZLH01S0595396.1:2139-18641 GCA_001188425.1 Eucidaris tribuloides | reverse complement strand
ATTTTTTTATGCCACTACAATGCATCTGTTGAGGCATATAGACAGATATTCAAAGCCATGGACCCAGCAGTAAGACGTATGTTTGGAGATGACAAGGCTCTATTGTGGCTCCTTCTCATGTCTCCAGCAAGTTCAACAGAAGCTGAGCGATCTTTCAGTGCCCCTAGAAGTTAAAGACATGGCTCCGCAGTACTATGAGTCAGGAGAGGTTCAACCATGTAATGATATGCCATGTTCATCAAGAGGAACTAGCAAAAATCAGCATCCAACACATAGCATAAGAATTCATTGCCAACACAGGTGTATGTTTGGAAATGCTGAGGCTCTTTTGTGAATCTTTCTCATCTCCGGCAAGTTCAACAGAAGCTGAGCGATTTTTCAGTGCCCTTAGAAGGTTGAAGATATGGCTTAGAAGCACCACGAATCAGGAAAGGCTTAACAATGTCATGATATGTCATGTTCATCAAGAGGAACTAGCAAAATATCAGCATCCAAGACATAGCACAAGAATTCATTTACAACTCAGATTGGTGAGTGCAAAGGCAAACTGGAAGAGATGTTGTCGCTAGTTGGTATTGCCTCTCTGGAGGAGGAGGAGATGTCAATCGTCAGTGTCCGTATTGGTCTCCAGGCTGAAGGAAAAGGCTCCGATGAAGAAAAGGTGATTCAAACTGCCAGTACAGGACAAGGGAATGAAGACCCAATCAAAGTCCTCATAGACAGATGTACAGATGTAGGAAGGTATGCAGGGAGTCGGCGTCTGGGTGTTTTGTACAGGGACCTTTGATGAGGGGAAATGTGACATCGAACCTCATAAGATAAAAGTCAAGAAGGGACCTTCAATCAGGCTACCTTATAGGCGCATCCATTCCTCCTTTGTACCGCTAGTGAAGAGGATATTGCATGACATATTGGAGCAACAAATTATTGGACCTTCAAAGAGTAGCTTTGCAGGTCTGAAAGTCTTAATGCACAAAGAAGACAACTCACTGAGAATTTGCAAAAAATTATTGTTTTTAAGTGATAGGATAATGACAGATTCTTTCCCATTGCTTAGAATAGAAGAAACTATAGAGGCCCTCTAGGAAGCAAGCCATATTTTCTCTACTTTGTATTCAGCATTCAGTCATATCAGATATAAAAGAAGATATAATTATTGTATTTTTGTACAAGGTGGTCAAGGACATATACAGGCCCACTATCGACCACTCCCTCCCAACTTTTGTGAGGCTTAACAAAGTATTTGTTCAATTACAATCAAAGAGGAGGATAATTCAAGAAAATTTTGCCTTGCCAAAGATAACAATCAAATAATATGTCAACTCTGCCAAAGGATGTTCGTTCAGCCCTGTGTCACAGAATGTGATCGTGTGTTTTGCTTGTTCATCTCTTTTCCGATCTTCAAAAAGAGGTAAAATTATTTGTCCAACATGTTTTACCAGCATCCAAATCAAATCCATTCGGTCAGCACCCACATACTTCCACGAAAAACTCAATACAAACTTCTATATCCAAACAACATACACACACGTGAAACAACATTCATGTCATCTCACCCCCAATCTTACATGTGATCACACATACCAGGGTTCCCAGCATTTCAAGAAAACAAAATTCCCTGATTTTTCCCTGATGAAGTCTCAAAATTTCATGATAATTATTTCAACTCATTTCCAGTTTCACATGTTTTCTATCTTGTTGAATGTTGTTTTGATATGCAACGAAATACAACAGAGTCTGACAGACTACTTTCGATTTTTGGGGCCAATCAAAATTCCCAGACTTTTCCTGATTTGAGGCATTTTTATCATATTCCCTGACTTTTCCCTGACTGGAAAAAAGTAGAATAATTTTTCCTGATTTCCCTGACCGGCTAGGAAACCTGACATACACACAACATAAGACAACTGACACTGACATCACCAATCTCACCCCTTAACAAAAAGAGATAATCGGCAAATCTATCCTGAAGGAGAAGATTGATTGTTCTCCTGACGGTATCACCACATTTCACACTAAACAAGGGCAGGCAGGCAAACATATTTATGTTTTTGTAATTTGAGAATCATCACACTTGCTTTATACATGCACATGACAAAAACCATGAAACATATCGTTCACTCACTACAGTAGAATTTCGTTATAACAAACTCCGTAAGACTGGACAATTACTTTGTAAATACAATTTTTCTATCGAGGTTGCAAAAACAATGAAATAGAAAGAATATTTCAACTTCGGGACCAGAAAAATTAGTTTGTTATATCAAAAAAGGTTCCACTGAAGAAAAGGTGACTCAAATAGCCATTACAAGAGAAGAGAGTGAAGACACCATCGATGTCCTTACTGTCAGATGCAGAGTTAAAGAGATGTACATTAATGGCATATGTTTATAACACATGGTACAGTTAAATTACATGAATTTGGATTTTTAATGAGCACACAAACTTGAAAACATATAGACAACGAATTTATATACCTTATTAGTTTTACTTTATCTTAATTTGCAATGACAGTGTATCAATAAACTACAAATTAATGTAATCATAAATATACATTCAAGACGGAGCAAAAGACAAATATCAATGAAATATAAAAAAAAAATCCTGTTATAAAGTAATCAACATTTTTAGAATTTGTTCAACAGATGTACAATTCATAAGGTTATAAGGATATAAAGCACTTATTTTGAACTCAATATGAAAGACCCAAAGAAAATCTGTAAGAGTTATACTTTTGATATTTTTCTTTATTACAGGTTATCAAGTTTCCCAAAGAAGGGGCAGAAGTACAGCAGAACATGGAAGGATTTCATTGGACAGCTGGATTCCCCAGGGTGAACGGGGTAATAGACTGCAAACACATAGTGATGCATGGAACAAAGATGGGCCCACACAAGTATGTATATCGAAACAGGGACCAAGATTATTCCATGCAACTTGTGGGTGATTCCAGCTACAAAATCACCAATGTCGTCATCCATTGGCCAGGGTCAACACGACAGCAGGATCCTACAGATACTTTCTTTGACATTTTGCTCGATTTGATATTATATCAGACTTTTAGTGCTAGATCTGCAAAACAACCTTCAGTGAATAACACGCGTGGTGGCTCCAACGTGCTAGCAGGCAACTACACGTGCTAAGAATGCTAAGAAATCATGGGTTGGGGAAGGGCAGGAGGCATAATGGAGATCACTGGTAAAAATCCATGGGGGATCCAATTCATCAGGTGGGGGGGGGGGTTATGAATGAATAGACCATCTCTCTCTCCCCCTCCCCCCCCCCCCCCGATAGATATGATGACCACACAGATTTTGGCAGTGATACAGATCCATCCTTTCAAGACCAAGATAAAAATAATCCAGAGCTGGAGATAGTAAAGAAATCCCTAATCCCATTATTGATATAGTATAGTATAATCAATGATTGGCTTCTCTCCTGTTTGTTTTTATTTAGCCAAGGATGGAGGATTGGGGCTGTTGCTGCAGTTTGCGACAGGGATGCGGCATCCACCACCTCTTGGGTTTAAGGACCAACCAGTCATCACATTTAGGCACAGGGAGCGTTTGTGTGAAAGGTAGATGGTGACTACTGAAAAGACGAAAGAAAAAAATCAGCACGTCTTTCATGTTCTACTGAATAAGATCAAGGTGGAGAAAGCAATCCTAGTCGACAAAAACTGAAAGAAGCCAATCCAGCAGCATATGAACTACTGCAGACTGATGCACAAAATCAAGCAAATCAACGGAAAAAAAATGGTCAGCATCCAGGGGGAAAGAACAACGGGAAGCATCAAAGACCAAGGATGAGAAAAATGAGACAAAAGAAGAAAGAAGAATCTGTAATGGCTCAACCAAGGCATAAGAGGGTGACCAATGCAGAGAAATAAAAGCAATATCAAGAATTGGAGGGGAAGAGATGCTACAATAGAGAGCACCACAAGGCTTACAAGGCAAAGTTCTCCCAAGAGAAAGAAGGATAAACTTGATGAAAAGAAGACAAAAAAATGACAAGATAGAGAAGAGCTAATCAAGTATACACATTAATTACTTTCATTTTGCATTTAAATTTGATTAATTTCCTTTCTTGATTATAATTTTTTTTTCCATGTGATCTTTAAGCATTACCCTAGAAATGATGAGCCGTGGGTACACCCCAAAGACCAAGCATAAGTACTACGACTCCATACATTAATTTGGAGCCTTTGTCCTGACGTATGTTGGGATCCCAGTATTTCTGGGCCTCCCAATGGAGCACATACGATCAATTATTGACCAAATTCAGGCCTACAAGGAAGGACTTAAAAAATCCATCAAGAAGAGGGAGGCAGACAACTATGTAGAATTACTGGTATTTAATGAAATAATGATATTTACCATCTATCATTATATATCACTTTTTTTTAATGCATATCACATTCATGAGGATAAACTTGAAAGCAATTTTAGAAAATAGCACACTAATACAGCATCCACCAAAAATGACAACATCTATTACAAAATAGTAAATAATTCAATTTTCAAAGTTTTCAGAAACATCATTTTGAATCATTAAGTGCTGCATAACATTGGAGAGCACCAGAGGGGATGGGCTGCCAAGAAATAGATACAACTGAGAAATGTGCACCAGAATCCAGAAGAAGAACCACCAGGATGTCTGTGGTCAGATGGAGAACTTGGTGAATGTTTTGAAAGAATAATGGGGAAAGTGAACAGGTGTATATGTCACTCATCTTGAAGGATGCTACAAGAGTTGTGCAGTGCACCATTCTTGGTGCTTATACGTGCCCCATTTGTGAAAGCAGTGGTGATACTGATCACACATTGAGGTAATGTCCAAGTTACAAAGATGGCCCTGTACTTATCACACGCCACAGCATAGTGGTAGAAGACCTTAGGAGATGCTATTGGCCCAGGCATGAAAGCAAGAGTACTAGAGTACTAGAGTACTATTAATTTATGGGGTGCCAGAAATAAAGATAGTTATAGATAGTGTTATAGTTATGAGAAAATGAATAAGTTAAGAAAAATGATTGATGTTTGAGAGTTCCTATTGTCATTACAGGAATATGTCAGATCAAGGAATTTCGTACAAGTGCAACATATGCGGCAAGGAGTATTCAGTGTTGGAGACGTTGTGACTCCCCATCAGGGAGAGGCACCAATTCACGTGCCAATTTTGCTCTTTCGAATCTATGGCTTGAGCTGCGAGGGATGCTCATGAAAAATACAAACACCCGGACAAATCACCAGCATCCCCCAGACCAAAGTTAAAGAGTGCAGTGGTGAGGGTGGGGCCTCAACCCAGGAAGGTGTTGGTCCTGGAAACCATCTCCAGCGATGATGGAGAGTCCAGTGGACCTACTATATATGGGTGGTGCATCTAAATGTACCCTAGCTGGAATTCACTTTGTCGCCCTCTGGAGTTTTGGCCTGCCAGTGTTTTTAGTCAAACGCCATTTTTTTCTGAAAGCTGCGGAGTTAATCGTTCATTTCATACCAAATTCAACTAGTTTTGAGCAGATTTTTATATTTTTTTCGCTGTCAACTTGATTGGTGAGTAAACAAGTACTTCCTGCCTGAAATTTAAAGGGGCAGAACGTAAACAAATGCACATGATGAGAGGAAAAAGAGGAAAATCTGCCTCTGAAGCTGAGCGGGATCGTGTTATTGAGCAGCACAGTGAAGGCCATAGCCTTATAGAAGTGGCTAAGATGATGAAACGTAGTTGTAGTTTTGTCAAAAAGACTTGGGCGAAGAGACATTGGCCGAATAGGAAGGATCGTAAGCGGAAGCGAAAAAGCACTAAGTTAAACGCTGGATCAAAACGTTTCATCACAAACTTTGTTAAGGATAAGTGGAATCGTGGATACAGAAAGTGTGCCAAAGCACTGAATTCAAGTGGTATACTGGGACCTGGGTCTCAGTACACCCTACAACAGTTTTACATTACATAAAAAGCCAACCTTGGGGAAAGACTGCCTACAAGATGGAGGTGAAACCCTTGTGTAATGACAACCATAGGGAAAAGCGTCTTGCAGCGTGTAATTTCTGGCACCGTAACGGATTTCTGGATTCGACTGAAGCAGGTAAAAAGAAACGAAAAAATATTATGTGGTCAGATGTAAAAAACTTTGAATTGTTTCCCAAACCAAATAAACAAAACATGAGAATGAGGTCTGAGAATAAATCTGATGTACCGGTTGCACGCGTTGTCAAAAAGTCCCTGAAAATCATGGTTTCCGGTGGCATTACTGGATATGGATTAACCGAACTCATGATAATGGAACCGAAAACACGTGTAAATGGGGAATTTTATAGAGAGAACATGATTACTAAACTTTTTGCACCAGCATTTGACAAAACAAGTGGACCAGATAAGTTGTTTGACAGTGATGCAGACCGTATTTTTATGCAGGATGGAGCGACGAGCCACACCGCGAACTTGACCCAAGCCCTGTGTTCGCGCGTCTTTCCGTCATTTTGGCGGAAAGATTTCTGGCCAGGGAACAGCCCAGATCTTAACCCTATTGAAAATGTATGGTCTATTATGGAGAACAAAGTGTATTGTCCACCTTTGGCTACTAATCAAGCCAACTTGATCCAAAAGATCAAAGACGCTTGGGCCTATGTAAATATTCGACGGCATGAAATTCTCCTGAATTTACTGGAAGGTGGAGACCGTGAGAGGGGGTGGATAAATAGATGCCAGAAAGTTATTGAAAACCAAGGAGGTGCCAGTTCCTAAGCAGATTTACACAATGTATGTATATACAAACAATTTGCAATTACATTTTGAAAGTTTTTAATTTGGTTAAGGCATTGTTTACTAACGAGTTTGTTTGCTCGGGTACATTTAGACGCACCACCCTATACATAGCCCTAGTCTAAGAATGCATTGAAGGCAACTGCAGTAAAGGACTGAGCACTGCCCAAATCCCCCAGGAAGAATTCAGTGACTCCTAAGAAGGTGGATGAACTAAAAGAGCCACCATCCAGGACCCTGGCAAGAAAGCAGAGTTCTGAGCTTGATCAACCTATCATTTCTATGATGGCCTCACCACTATGGAGCGATTTTGTTGGTGCATCCAATCATGGTATGTTCTATTGCCCGGTAAATGACACATAAATGAGAGCTCAGCACTTTATCAAATCCCACGGAATACTGTTGGAAGGCGTGATGAGTTCCTATTGGTTCAGGTGTGGAGACCGGAGCACTAGTAATGTGAATAGATGGGGTGCCAGAAATTAAAATGGTTACAGTTATTGCTATAGTGTGGTGTAGTTGAATAAGTTACAAGCAAAGTGATTTATACTAAGAGTTCCCATTGTTGTGACAGGAACATGTCTGACCAGGGGATTTCTTACAAACGTAATGTTTGAGAGGAGTATTCCAATCTAAAGTCGCTGCGCCGACATATTCAGGAAAGACACCAATATACTTGCAGTTTCTGTTCATTCGGTGTGCGAGATGAGCATGAGAAGTGTAAGCACCTTGTAAGCCACCGGCATCTCCAAGGTCAAAGCTAAAGAGCAGTATAGTCAGGGTGAGCCCTCCACCTGAGGTTCCAGCCTTGGAGTGATCTCCAGTGACGAGGAAATAGTTCAAGCTACAAGGAAGACATCAGGATTTGATGAGAAAACCAATATTTACTCAACTCCTTCCCTTGCATTAAAACTTGGTCAATCTCTAAAGGCAGCAGCTGAAGTTTTGCTAAGCCAGGCCCTTTGCGATGGTCCAGAAGTAGACGTCGTTATGGAAAACAAATGTCAGCAATTCCTGAGACTATACAAAATGAAGTGGGCAAAATGTGTGTCATCCAATGCACTGTGCACGCTTGTAGAAAATAAACGCAACAATCCTCAGTACCTCCCAGTGACAAGTGATGTTGCCAAACTTGCAAACTACTTGAAAGGTGAGATGAAGGTGGGCACAGAGGCCCTAAGCAAAAAAAACGAATCCTGAGACATGGAAGAGGCTCAGAGAAGCCACACTTACGTCAGTTTTGCTATTCAACCACAAACGATCAGGTGAAGTATCAAAGGTCAAAGTAAACGATTTCGAAAATCATCGAAGTGGTAGTTCAACTATAATTGATGGACTATCTAAGTGGGAGAGGACACTCCGCGGGGCAATGTGTAGGATGGAAATCACAGGAAAGAGAGGACGAACCGTGCCAGTCATCTTGACAAAAGATATGGTGGATAGTATGAATGTTCTAATGAAGTACAGGAAGAATTTGGGAGTACAAGACACGAATGTGTACTTTTTTGCTTTGCTGAATTCATCCAATCACCTCAGAGGGTCAGATACGCTTCGTGACTATGCCAGTCGTTGTGAAGCATCCTCTATCGTTTGTGAGGTCTAACAGAAAGACCTGAAGCTCCTGGAGAATAAGCTTCCATGCGGCTCATGACCTTCAAACCAGATAAATGCAAAGTCATTCGATTCTCAGATTGTAAAAACAAAACTGAATTTACGTATATAGCATTCTTGTCAAATTCTTCAATGTAGTAATCAACACAAGTACTTAGGAGTAACACTCTCATCGGACATAAAGTGGAATCCACAAGTCGATAAAGCAGTTTCCAAAGCGAATAGTAGGATAGGTTTTCTCCAACGTAATCTTGGAACAGCCCCTTTGTGTGGGTGGAGAAGGATCATGATGCCACCACTTCCCCTTGTCCCACCACAAATCAAGCTTCTTTAAAGCAATATATAATTACTTAACATCAAACATTTTACCTGTGCCACACAACTATACTACGCACTGGTATGATTATTTTCATACAGCTAAATTGATGTAATTATGATAATTATGCACACAAACAAAATTACAAAATGCTTATGAATTTCCAGATTGACGACTTCAGAATCTAGAATGCAGCTACTATGGCCAAATTTTGCCAAAAGTACAATACAGTATGCAGACACTCAGTCACCAAAGTGGCAAGAGGCAACAAACTGCAATGCCAGTGATTTGACAGATAAAGGCTGACGTTATATTCTAGAGTGTAATCTCCAAAATTAATCTTTGTTATTACACAATTATTTGAAATCTTTTGTAATATGAGTGCATAATGTAGTTTAAAACATGTTTCACACAAGTTGAAATAAAGAAAACAAATGTGTATAGCAATGTTGTATAATCCTCGATTGACTAAGACTTCAGAGTTTTGTATGGAGATGCAGCCAACAGAATATTTTTGAGATGGCCAAAGTTTGCCAAACAGATTATCCACGTATGCAAGCACCCAGTCACAGAAGTGGCAAAAACTGCAAACTGCAATGCTGGTGATTTGATGAGTACAGTCTGACCTTGTATTCTAGAATGTATACTCCAAAATTAATCTTTATTACACAATTATAAATCTTTTGTAATATGAGTACATGACGTAGTTGAAAACATGTTTCACACAAGTTGAAATAAAGAAAACAGATGTGTATAGGAATGTTGGTAACTATGTTCACCTATTTGATTTGATTTATCAGGAGTTCTAATTCTAGAGGTGGTTCTACTATTTTTAAACTTTCAGACATTACTTTAGCCACTTTTCTCTGTCGATACTGATAAGTAAAAAAAAAGATAAAAATAGATGTTTAACTCAATGTCACCTTCTGTGTATATTTTCTGAGACTTTGGGGTTTTTTTTAGATTCTACATGGCACAGGGGTATAACCCAATGTGTTCATGATAACTGATTGCGCATTGAGTATAAATTAATACGACAAGATAATTTGGGCATTTCTGCACCTTTTTCAGCAAAACTATTTGTGTTGTTATTGCTATTGTAATTTTTTTTTCATTCAGTAATACAGGGGAAAGTATATTCCTCAATTCTTTCCTTTACAGCGGATTAGAAGGCAACAGTGGCACTGTTTCAATTACCTCAATACTCCAATGCAAGAAATCTGGGCAGAAGGTAAAGACACATCTTATAGGAAACAAAAAGTTGTTTCAATCTTTCGCAGCCTGTAAGTCTAACATCTAGTTTTTCCACAGTTTTAGGGTTTGAAATAAATTGAAAGTTATATACTCTAAATGCACTGATGATAAACTATTACTGAAAGTACATTATTAAGAGGGAGAATGGAACTCTGTAATTTACGATAAGTGACATATAGCATCTGACGTCATCAACATTTCATCAACCTTGACATGTTTAATCCAAGAGTTCAAGGAGCTATTTATTGAGCAGCTCGGAATCTCTATCTAAGAGGCTCTTCATGCGCATCGAAAAGTAGACAGCAGGGTGCAGTCATCGATACCAATACAGAGAGATTTATACTTTTTGTTATTTGGAGCAGGTGCCGGCAATCATCAACTGAAGTCGTGAATGAGAAAAGTGATTTTGCCTACGTTACTCCAGACATACATTCATTTTGTATGAAAGAATGCCAACCTCTCAAAGAATTTTCAGCCAACAGTGCTTGTATATTCAAGCAGAAGGGATTTGCATTCCATCTGAAATTTGTCTGCAGTCTTGGGAACAAGTACCATTTTCAAGAAATGTTCCAGTAAAGTGCAAGTCTAATAATACAAGGCTCTTCGAAAGTTATATTTACCAATAAAACCACTATTATTAAAACCTTAGTTAGAACTGTCTCATCTCCTGAATTGAACCAGTTTCGTGAGAATTCTGTGCTCACAATGGCACAAATCACTTGTTTATTTTTCTTTTTATATGTTTTGCTTTTGTTCAGTCAATCGATGCAAATCCAGATGTACATGCCAATTCTCCAAAAAATGAAATTTAAGAATTCTTGTCATTAGTGATGACCATTGCTGATGCCTAGCCTGTAACCTTCACAACTGGGAAGTCTTGTAGCAATATAGAAACTCATTCATGCTCAGAATTCATGATCAGAACTACTAATAGTCTTCTTCATACTTGATCTGTCCGCCTATCATTTGGTGACAACACATAGTGCAGGAAGGGACTTATACAGCTTATTTAATTTCAGAAATGCAACCATCAAGCAATATGAGAACTCATTCATGCTCAGATCAGTGCTAACATCTTCATATTAGATCTGTCCGCCTGTTATTTGATGACAACACATATTGTAGGGAAGCTGGTGGATGAAGATAGAATCATAATGATAAAGGCAAGCAGCAGTCAGCAGCATAATTTTACCAAGAAGTTGATGTTTCACATGGTCGATAAAGAAATTCTGCAAATGTCCAACTGTTACGGAAAGACCAACAAGTCTTCCCAAAGGGGGATCGTGTGCCAGATAGATGCCAAAATTTTGGCACACGTTCTGAAAAAAAAAACCCTGCAAAAGACTGCACAGAAAAGTGCGTAGGCACAATAAACTTCACCTGCAGGAATCTATACAACCAGAGCAAACGTTAAATCATTAGTTTGTTCTGGTCAGTTGGGATGTCATGACAGTAGGGGGAGCCCACAGATTGGAAGCAACCTACTGAAATGACTGACTAACTTCCGAAGAAAGAATGGAGAAACATCTGAATAAGCTGATGCAAGTTGTACAGGATGTATGTGTGTCTTTGCAATTCCATGAAAAAGAATGAGAAGAGAAAGTGCAGAAGCTACAGAAAGAACTGGACAAATGCTATGGGAAGTTTGACGACCTGGAAAACAGGTGGAAAAATGAAATTTAATAATTCTTCTCATTAGTGATGACCATTGCTGATGCCTAGCCTGTAACCTTCACAGCTTGGAAGTCTTGTAGTCATATATAGGAACACATTCACGCTCAGAATTCATGATCAGAACTACTTAATGTCTTCTTCATACTTGATCTGTCGGCCTATCATTTGATGACAACACATACTGCAGGAAGAGACTTGTACAGCTTATTTAAATCAGAAATGCAGCCATCAAGCGATTTGAGAACCCAATCATGCTCAGATCAGAACTGTCTTCTTCATATTTGATCCGTCTGCCTGTTATTTGATGACAACACATATTGTAGGAAGGGACTTATGTGCATACAGCTTATTTAAATTCAAAAGTGCAACCAGTAAGCCATATGGAAACTCGTTCTTGCCCAGATCAGAACTGTCTTCTTCATATTTGATCCGTCTGCCTGTTATTTGATGACAACACATATTGTAGGGAGTGACTTATGTGCATACAGCTTATTTAAATTCAAAAGTGCAACCAGTTAGCCATATGGAAACTCGTTCTTGCCCAGATCAGAACTGTCTTCTTCATATTTGATCCGTCTGCCTGTTATTTGATGACAACACATATTGTAGGGAGTGACTTATGTGCATACAGCTTATTTAAATTCAAAAGTGCAACCAGTTAGCCATATGGAAACTCGTTCTTGCCCAGATCAGAACTGTCTTCTTCATATTTGATCCGTCTGCCTGTTATTTGATGACAACACATATTGTAGGGAGTGACTTATGTGCATACAGCTTATTTAAATTCAAAAGTGCAACCAGTTAGCCATATGGAAACTCGTTCTTGCCCAGATCAGAACTGTCTTCTTCATATTTGATCTATCTGCCTGTTATTTGATGACAATGCATAATGTAGGGAGGGACTTATGTATGTACAGTTATTTTAAATTCAGAAGATTCATGCTAAGATCAGACACATTTGATCTCCTTCTTCATATTAGATAAATCCACCTGTCATTTGATGACAACACACCTGGTAGAGAGAAACTTATGGTAATTGTAGATTGTAAACGTTTCTTTATGTTCACATAAAAAGATTAACCAATTTGCAGGAAGGAGGGAGCTATGACATGTCGCTTAACTTGATGTAATTAGTGCTTTGCAAATATACATCGATGTCTAAGATTCTTGACATACTCTTGCAATTTGAGCACTTTTTATAATACACCACCACAATATGAAATTGTGCCTTTCCAATGAATTTGTCAACAACGAAAAAACATATCAGCATTATGACATTGTAATTTGCTGCATTTTTAACCAATTCACAGGATGACAAGCCAATGTCCAAACACAGAATTTTCACTTCAGCGGACAACAAGCTGCTAAAGAAGTCTCTATGGCAAGCCATCTCGGCCAACAAAGTGGCATCCAAATGGATAACAACCCTGCCGGTCTTGGTAAGTCGATTTCATAATAAAGTGCAATCTTCATGTAGAACACAGACTCTCAGAAATTTATGGAACCAATCAATGAGGGAAATGGGGGATGTGGAGGATCTTGGAAGGGAATTGTTCAGATCAAGGGAAGGGCGAGACAGTGTGAGGATGGGAAGGGAAGACACACTTTGAAAGTTCAACTTTTACTGGAAGACAACCAGAGGGGATCGTGGATGTTCAATTTGTCGTTACAGGATACATGTCCGATCAGGGGAATTTCTTACAAATGCAATATGTGGCAGAAAGGAGTATTCTGTTCTGAAGTCACAGTGCCGACATATTCAGGAAAGACACCTATATACTTGCAGTTTCTGCTCATTCGAGGCAACTACCCAAGGTGTGCAGGATGAGCATGAGAAGTGTAAGCACCCTGATAAGTCACCTGCGTCTCCACGGCCTAAGTTACAGAGCACGGTAGTCAGGGTGGGTCCTCCACCTAGGAAGGTTCTGGCCTTGAAGTGTATTTCGAGTGACGACGGGGAACCAAGCGGATCCGGAACGCAGCCAAGTCCAAAAATGCAACGACTGCCCCAACCAAGAACCTCGCCATTGTGGAGCAATGGAGAGACATTGGGGCAGCCGAAGATCACTACTGAAAAACACACAAGAAAGTTACATCAAAAGAGAAGAACTTACAAGAGGATGTGGAAGGCAGCTACAAACTTTGATGAAAGGATACAACTTGAAGACTAGATCACACTCTCACAAGTTGTCAGACTGATGGAAGACAATTCAATTCTGACTTTTGCTGATGGGAGGTACTCCGATGCAGTAAGATTGACTATTATGGGTCTTCTGTCATGTAATGTGTCTCTCCGCAAAGTAGATGAAGTGATAGAATCGGCCCTGAAAATCTGGCTGGCAAAGATATTGCGCATCTTTGGAGCATGGGAACCAAGTCAAGAATATTGGTTGAGGCAAGACATCTTTCAGATGTGGAAGTAGCCAGTGCAATACATGCCTGCTAACCCTGGCAGAATAATTTTGTTTTCATTTTATTTTTTTTCTTTTATTGTTGATACTGAAAGTGAATCATGAGACCCAAATTCTGTTTAAAATTCATATCTAGATGGTTTGTATAGTCTACTCTTTGAACACATACACACTTGATAGATGTGTGTATGAACAAATCCAGGAAAGGAATTAATTTTCATTTTTTAAGGGCGACTTTCATTACAGCCTTGGGGCTATTTTTGAATTTTGGGGGGCCACTTTTTCATTGCACATCAGAATTTGAAGAAAGCAGTGAAAGATTGCTAATGTTTCAGCTGGAGCTTCATGCATAAAAGCAACCATTTAATTAATTTTTGTTTCTATGCCATAATAAAAAAAAAATATGTGAAATTTTTCATAGCAAATCTGAGGGCGATTCTGAAGGAAATGGTCGCCCCAAAGAATTAGGTTTGGGGGATTTTAGGGGGCAATTCAGGCTTTGCCAAGCTAAATCGCCCGTCGCCCTGGGGTATTTCCTACGCTGTACAAATCATAATACCTCGGTAACCATAATACTGAAAGCCCCTACTATCTTGTATTGATCATTTACAACTGATTTAACAATGAAAGAAATGGGTGATATGAATTTAATTGTGTACATAATCTGAAAACAAGTTAAGATCATGATATTAACATAAACATGTACTTGTCATGCTTCGGTTCACCTAATATTCTGTGTTTTTCATGACTCAGCTTCCCGCTTGTATTGGTGTAGTTGGAATGGACCAATTGGACACATCAGCCTTGATGGAGACGGGCATCATACCCAGCTGCATTCATTACAAGGATATCCACGGCACCTTGTTGTCTATGACAACACCGTTTACTGGTGGAAGTTGTGTTCATGGGGATGGAATTTCAAAATTTCATCACTAATACCAAAATTTTCAAGTGACCCACCCCAATGACAGCTCATGCACCATGGCTCTAAGCGAGATGGTAGCAGGTGATACCAGTGCTGTGTTCACAGCATTCAAAGAGAGAATAGAGGAGCTGGCAGCCAATATATTCAACACATCATCTTCAGGAGATGCTGGAAACGAAATGCTTGCTACCATAAAAGCTACCATGACAGACCAAGGCCCTACCATGCCCCACTTCAGTGAGCGAGTCCAGCTACTTTAAAGAAGAACTGTTACCACAAGTGGGTGCCGACTGGAGTAATCTTACTGAAGAGGACAGGACAAGTTGCAAGAACTTTGCAACATTTTTTTTTGCAAGATGCACCCTCTTATCAGTTTAGCAGAGGAGGTGGCCAGTGTCATCAAGGTGTAAAGCAAAATGCTTGCTGCCATAAAAGTTGCTATGATGGACCAAGGCCCAACCATGCCCCAGTTCAGTGAGCGAGTCCAGCTGCTTAAAGAAGAACTGTTATCACAAGTGGTTGCCGACTGGAGTAATCTTACTGAAGAGGACAAGACAACTTGCAAGAATTTTGCAACATTTTTTTTTGCAAGATGCACCCTCTTATCAATTTTGCAGAGGAGGTGGATAGTGTTCTCAAGGTGTATGAAGATATAGCATCTGGTTGAAAGTCTACCCATACTTATAACATCAGAATGTGGTGCTCAGCATTTGGTGTGTACAGCCAGCAAAGTATTCCACCACAGAGGTTCAGATAAGTCAGGAGTTGAGGACTAGTTACCTCATTCATCAAAAACAAGTACAATGCCCAGAACCGTCTGGTTCACTATATTGAAATAGGGTCATTCCACGTCAAATCACCCAAAATACAAATAAATTTAAATGGTACCGACTCCAAATTTGCTCATATTTGGTATATTGGGTAATGGACATCATACAAGCCAGAATTTTAATTTATAGCGCATTCCGCCTTATGGTTTTCGCGCTATGACACGCCCTTTATTAGCATTTTTGGCCAAAATGGGCGTAATTGCCAATTTTCTAATGGCCATTGCGCGGTAATGGATGGTCCAAATTTGATGTGAGTGGTATCAATGGAAAGGGAATAAGATAAACAATCTAAATGTAACATTAATTTTTACATTGGAGCAAGTTTAACTATGATGACCTTTTGACCTTGACCTTGACCTTGAATTTAACCACGGGGGTCAAATTATATTGAGCCGAAAATCAGTGTACATTATATTCAATACCTCTTCTACAAAATATTAAAAACCTGGAAATATATTATTTTTTGTTTGGTTTCTATCTTGTTTGTAAGCTGGCACATCTGATGCTTCCTGAATTTATACAGTCCCACACATAGACTTTTATGTTGTTATGTGCATAACTACTCTCAGATACCTGTGCCATGCCATTGTATGCTTACCAAAGGAACTGTGACGGGGCTTTATACATTCTTTCAAGATAAATGCTTACTATGAAGTTGTAATGCTACCAGAATAACTACTGAATCTACCTTACTTGACAATTTTGTGCCTGTAATT
>JZLH01S0595352.1:129169-169893 GCA_001188425.1 Eucidaris tribuloides | reverse complement strand
AGTGACGGAGAATCCGGGGTTGCCGATCCATAAGTCGCTATTGAACACCAACCAGCCTTCATTGCTATCGATGAAGAATGGCGCTACCTGTTCGTCTCCGGATATTCTCATCAGGAGAGAAGCCACAGCATTTGCATCTTGGCCGGAACCAACCTGTGCACATAGGTAAATAGAAAGACATAAATATTATATACGTAGATACATCAAAACGTCTTTAAACAGGGCTATCACTGGCACTATTGATTTTGCATATAACACAGCAGCACGAAAATTATCAAATTTCCCGTTTGTTTCCCGACTTAAAGTCTAAAATTTACTTTAATATGTTCATGGAATGTTTTGATACCAATATAATTTTTCATCTTGTATACCAATAAATTCTCGTTGCTGATCCATAAATTCCTTGTCGATATAAGTTTTATTAGAACGTTAAAAATTTCATTATGCCTCAATAAATATAGTAAGTTTTGTACAATCTATTTTGTTTGTTTATTACAGTTTTTCTGCAAATACAATGCAGAAACTATTTCACATTATTGATTAAATATCATTTTTTTCGTTACTCGTACAGTTTATGTTTAACTATAGTAGATCCCAACTCCGTCAATATTGCCACAAACTTTGGGTAATTTAAATTCAAAAGCAATAATTGTAGAAAAAAATGTAATCAATAACTCAATATATTGAACGATCGATTGCAGTGATAGTAACGTACTGTGACGTAGTCGTGCTCACACTCGGTATCGAAGGCACTGAAATCGATACGCAGACGCCGGTTGGTATCGGATGCTGTGAAATAGTACGCGCAGTACAACGAGTTGGGATACGAGTTGGGGTAGTTTGGACTTGTCACAACTACTTCCTGACCTGCGGATAGTGTATAGTTCTGAGAACAGGTTGATCCTGTGTTGGTCAAAAAAGGAATAGTAATAGTTACATTACATGTGTATGTGACTAGAACTTTATCAGTATACATTATTAAGAAAAGTCTTTGAAGCCAACAATATACAATATTTCAATCTATATTATCGCCCTTAATTCTTTTCTCAGTGAACTATTTTAGAAATCGTCTTGATTTCTTACACCTTATTTATTTTGAGATGTTCGTCTTCTTTACTTCAGATTTTCTATTAGATGATATAGACATCATGTTATTACTGCCATCTGATGGATAGTGCATTTATTTCAGAGTTAATGTTTTTTACCGGAGCATAAATGATATCGGAAGATGAATCTTGCTTTCAATACGTAAACGATAATGGTGAGTTATTTTCTTGAAGAACTGTTGACGGAGGCATCAAGAGGTCATAGAGTCTTTCTAGTTATCTTGAATAACAGTCTATTTAAGTCGAATTTATGAGCAATATGTCTGTATTGGGCTTCTTGATGATTTTTTCAGGTTTTAGGCAATGAAATTTCAAATACAATGCGTTTGACATTGGTAACACAAGCTACAATATTGTGACGATATGCGAATCGTATCCTGAAGAATCAACACTTAGTTTCAGCGTGCAACTACACGTCTCAATTGTTTCTGTCTGGAGCTTAATATAAGATATTAATTCCTTGACAACACAACTTTACACACCTTTTCTTATTTTCATCTTTAAATTATCGACATTTAATATAAATGCCGCAAAAATGTAGTTTATTCCCCCGCAGTTGCCAAAGCTAATCAGTCTTACTTGTAAGACACTGTCCGATATGCGCTGTATAGGAATTAGGACACTGACAAGTGTACACAGCTCCATGACATGTCGTAGACGAGACTCCACATTATAACAGTCGTGACTGTGCAGTTGATTGGACTAACGATATCGAAAGATTCAGAAAAAGAGAGATGCGTATAACTATGGTATTATTTAATCAAAATTATTAACATCATCGGCGTTTCAACTTTATTTCCATAAATGTAAGATAGTCTTCCTGGTACAATCATGCACAAGACTCTCTGTTAAGCCAAAGTCAAATGCTCGAAATTGGAACTGGTGAGTACTGAGTTGATATCTTCGATGGTCTTACTCTATTTCTACAAATAACACTGGACATAACAATATTGTTGTTGCAACTTTCATTCAGAATGAAGACGACAAAAATCTACAAAATAAATACAAACAAAAAAGAGAGAAAATCTGTGGAGGAGATGAGAATATACTAAGAAAAATATTTCTACCGCCCCCACGGAAAGACAGCTCATACGTTAAACTTCCCAATTTCGTTAAGTTGTGCACCCCTCCCAGGCAAATGAAAAATCTACAAAATAAATACACACAAAAAAAGAGAGAAAATCTGTGGAGGAGATGATAATATATTTGAAAAAAATCCCCCACCCCCACGGAAAGACAGCTCATACATTAAACTTCACAATTTCGTTAAGTTGTGCACCCCTCCCAGGCAAATGATCCCGGATTCGACGCATTGAGCAGGCTCACTTACTTCTTGTCTGACAATTTACTCCGACATAGTTCGCCAGACACGCACAAGCATACGTCGTTCCAGACGCCGTACACGTTCCTCCGTTCTGACACGGATTGACTGGTTGGCATGGAGATTGAACTATAACATCAAGGAAAAACCAGATGATATTAAGTTGGTAGTGTTTGTAATGACTACTGGGCGTATATATAATTATGTACGCATGAAAATATATACTTTTTTATTTGTTTATTTTTTTGCTTATAAATCTAAAACTCATATTCGGTGGTCGCTTCTGCATTAGTCGCACCTTACCAACAGTATGTTTATGACAACGCAAATGCATCACCATCACGCTGAATGTATGTACCAGTAATCTTCAAAAACGTTGTCACATTATGTAGCTAACTTCTATACAACGGTTGTTTTTGCGATGTTTCAAGCCTCTGTGGTTGGGGCTAGGTCAAGTAAAATGTTAAAAGTTCTTTAAGGCCGAATCTTGTGTCATGATTGTAAACCGTTTCTCAAATTGGCTAATGAATCCGTTGAGTCTTTTTTTCGATCTGCAGAAATTTCTGTATTCTCAGCCTGTACGTGAAAAAATACCGCAATAAGAAAAAAATTGAAATTACTTTTTCAATGCACACTAAATTGAAGCCTTTAATCTCGGAAGTTTGATGAACGCCTTACATAAGGAAAAACGTGTAGAATGACTAATTGTACTGCTAAGTTTGATAACGAGATAACAGCAGAATCCAAATCTACACAGTTAAAGATTTTCCATAAGTTGTAGAAATGAGGAATAAAGTGACATAAATTGTGTAAAATATCTTGACGTTAAGATTATTACAATAAAAAAAATGTGAAAAAACAATCTTTATTTGAACTGTAGTAGAAGAGACATCAAAATACATTTTCAAACATTAATTTTCCGTTACTTTCTCAAATATGGTCATTTATGCACTAAGTACAAAGTTAGCTGGAAAACAAACGACAACATGAAATTCATTTACAAACTTACCGACAGATTCACATCTAGTTCCTGAGTAGCCGGCAGGGCAGGCACAGACGTAACCACCATTGGTTTGGACATTACACGTACCTCCATTAAAGCAAGGGTTGCTCAGACATGAACCTTGAACTGCGGTGGTTACATGATGGATGAAAGAACAGTAAGATTATACAAGTTTTTAGCCCCTGTCGTTGCTTAGTCGATATGTTTTGCATGTAACATAAATTGATTACAACGGGATTTGAGTAAAGGTATAATTTTAAATCCCCCACGTATTTCCAAAATTACTGAATGAATGAATTCTTTAGGAGAGTATACCAAACAAAATTTTTGTATAAGATCTTAAACAGTCTGCTCACAATAAATTAAGTTTGAAGATGAAATGAGTTTACAAGAATACTTAATCTTAACTTGCAGATCAACGAGTTGGGCAGTTTATTTTATTCTACTGCCGACAGATAATGGCTAAGCAACAACTTAGTCTGAATTAAGCTGTCTTAACAACACATTATTGGCGGAATGTGTAGATTGTAAAGAACAGAAAACGTCTCAAGAAATATCCGAAAATTAAAACCTACTCAGTAATAAAAAAAATTAAATGGTTGGATAAAGTTCTCATTGACAACGCTTTTATAACTCTTGGCAATGAGGAAGCAATCACTTACCGATTACACTGCATCGAGGACCAGTGTACCCGTTTACACAGTTGCACGTATATGCATTGTTTGAAGCTATGCACCCTCCCCCGTTCAACAAAGGAAGCGCGACAAAATGGAGGATGCAAAGAATAAACACATTTGAGGTCTTTTCAGAAAATTGAGCATAATATCGTCAACAAATTACTGACATCCTTACAACCTTTTCACATGAACTGTTAGAAATTTTATACTTATAATTATTTGTTTGAACTATGTTGTTGTTGTTGTTGATGATGATGATGATAATGATGATGATGATGATGATGATGATGATGATGGTAATGATGACGAGGAGGAGGATGTTAATGATGATGACGATGGTGGTGATTATGATGCTGATGATAACAGTAATGATAGTGGTGATAATGCTGATGGTGATGAAGATGACGATGGAGATAATGGTGATGATGATTTTGATGAGTGTAATGATAAAAAGACATCGATGAATGTGATGCCATGCATTCAAAAGCATCATTGTACTTACGTGGAGTTTCACATCTAAGACCAGTATACCCGGCAGGGCAAGCGCAGGTGTAAATATTTCCTGAAGTGCGACAAGTTCCTCCGAATAGACACGGGTTGGATGCACAAGGTGGGGCTGTACACAAACAGGTAGAGTCAAACAATAATTCTTCCAGACAAGCACCAGGTTTTCTATTTGACATCCGAAATGGCCGAAATCAAATGGAATGGCCGTAAGTGAATGCACACTGATAGTCCCCGATAGTAAACAGTACAAATTGCACACTAAACGCAGAAAAAATGAAACTTCTTCAATCCTCTGTTGCCCTAGAACACCAATATTCTATAGAGTATTCTGGCACTGTCGTACTTTCCTATACTTTGCTTTCGGTATGCTTTGGGACTTTTTTCAGCAAAAGCTGCTTAATTACAATACAATGGTTGGTTTCGTTATTTTATAGAGCGGTATAGGACGTTTGTCGGTTTCTCGCCTTGAAAATGTGTATTTTTCCAAATTACTTGTATAAAATGATTGTAACTTACGAGGGGTTTGACACTGGTTGCCGGTATATCCCGTGATGCATTGGCATATGTATGTGTTACCGGATACAAGACAGGTGCCTCCGAACAGACATGGACTGGGAGAACACGGGGTAGCTGAACATGGTGTTGAAAAAAATTATCAATTAATTGTATATAATTCTGTATTTATAATTAAAAGTTACTTTGTGGGCTTAATTTTGATATCATTACAGTAGGTGAATACCAATGACAGCAATGCTGGGGTTGTATTTTTACAACTCATATTGTTTTTTGTGTGTTTCTTGCCATAATAATGCATTTTTTTTTTAAATAAACCATTCCTTTTGTAAATCGGGCAGATTATAGAAAGGCCCAGACATTCTTTTTTATATTCTAAGAACTTTACACCTTTACAACTAGTTGTAAACCTATTTCTTCAGTAAGTAGTTGGCAATAAGGAATGAGTAATGGTCAATAAGTTTCTTAAATGATCTTCATTCAAAAATGATTAAAGCTTTTCAAATATTAATTGATGTAGCTGGAACAATAACATTATATTACATGCACAAAAAGTTACACAAATTTCATTATTATAGTACTAAAGCCAAGTAAAATATATCATGTACGGACTGAGTAATCCATATACTCACGTGTTACTTCACATCTGGTTCCCGAGTATCCAGGAAGACAGTTACAGGTGTAGATCGTTCCCGATGTAACACAAGTACCACCATTTAGACATGGGTTGGAAGAACACGGAACTGCAAAGTACGTGTATTGTATACATTACAGGTACAGGCAATCATAATGGTTTCACGACGAGTATATTGTTAGCCCCAACCTCACATACACACACACACACACACACACACACACACACACACACACACACACACACACACACACACACACACACACACACACACACACACACACACACACACACACACACACACACACACACACACACACACACACACACACACACACACACACACACACACACACACACACACACACTACACACACACACACGACACACATGCAAATTCACACACAAACACCCATACACAAACACACATAGGACCACAGGGTTACAATTTCAAGAAAAGGAGCTATTAGATTTGCAAGAAGAAATTTCAGTACTGTCTATAGTAGATGTTAAAAGAGTGCGTCCCGCATATCGGAAATCGTTTTAGAATGTACACGGACCCTTTGAATGTTTTGAAGTGTATTTTTTTTATTTGTGTCTAAACTGTCGGTAAGTTTACTTTGCTGTTGGTATATAACATATCTCTTTTATGCCAAGTTCTCATGGAAACCAGATAATGTTACTCATGTAATTAACCTTGCAACCTGCGATATCTAATCACTGGTGGTATCATAGGATATAGGAGTACTTCGTACAGGTTTTTTTTTTATTAAAAACCGCTCAGCTTTTTTAAGTATAATGAAGACGAAACAACTACCTATGGACGAACAGATGCACGCACGGACGGGTTGCAGGGCGAATAACCTTAATGTATGACGCACCCACCACCGTCAGTGCAGTGATATAAAATGACTTTGTAAAAAGTGAAAAGGAAACTGAAAGATCCGGAGAAGAACGGAGACATAAAACAAAAGGAGGTTTTATGGAAAAACCTGTTGTAACTAATTACCACCTGTCCGCAAGGTAGTGTTTCACCCCACTCTCTCCATCCCATATGTACGCAAAATGTAAGTTATAAATTAAAAACTTTGACCCGTCATAGATCGGGGCCTTTTCATCTGGATCAGGTAACAAAATGAACTTACTCGGTGGGTTGTTGATTTGACACTGCGTTCCTGTGTAGCCCACAGGACAGGTACAGACAAAGATAATGGCGCCATTGTTTGATGTCTCCTGTCGGCAGGTACCTCCGTTTTGACATGGATTGGATGAACACGCACTATCTGCGAGTGCAAATATGAATAAAACCGTTGACGATTGTTTATATACATACCTCGGAAAAAAGATATTTGTACGAAAGTTTGTGTTAATTGCCTCCTCATCTGATTTAATTTGAATAATATGAGTATTTTTTTATCCTTTTCCTTGCTCAACTTCTCTTTCTTTCAGCTATGGTTATTATTACTCTTAATTAATGATTATTATGATTATGACTATGACTATGATTATTATGATGGTGATTCTTATTTGATTTGACGTTTATTTCATTTATTAATAAAATCTTCTTCTTATAACTATTATTTGTCATTACTTTCATAATTCTTATCATCATCAATATTATACTTACCTCCACCATTACATAACTGTCCTGATAATCCAGGTGGACACGAACACATAAAGCCAATCGGAGATGCGGAAAACACTATGCAGGAACCACCATTTTGACATGGATTCGGCATACACGGACCTGATAAAATCCAAGACATGAATTGAATACTTAATGATGGGTTAATAATAAAAATGAATCCTTGAATTTAAAATGTGAATACACACTAGTAGTTCAATATTGAAAACCGACACGCACCAGTTGCCTGTTCAATAGAACGGAAATTACATTGTAGATTTTGATAGAACACGCATTCTCCATAGACCCCAAACTAAGATATCTCGTACTTAGTGTCCAACAGGTTAATTGATTACTAAATGAAAGTCATTTTCACGGACTAGAGGTAGAATAATAAAAAAATAACGTTATTGTTAACTAAGTGCGGTCGTGTTCACGTAAACCCAATTATTCAAAGATACCCTTGTGGTAATCGTTTTCTGAGGGTGTGGAATGACTTTGAGTTATTTTTACACTGTTAGCGAAAGGTTCCTTGTATAACAAGTACATATTCTAAATACACCCTTAAAATCTATACCGTGGAAGATATCCATTAACCAGTTTTAATCTTATTGTTTCTAATAGAGTTGGACGAACATAATCTTTTTCCATCATTGTATCACTAAATTTGTGTTTGATAGTTAAAAAAAAGTAAACTTGACTTTCTATCAAGATAACCAAGCTTTCAGTGATCACTATTCGACGTTCAACTTACTTGAGCCTTGTTCACAGTGGGCTCCAGTGAAGCCTATAAAGCATGTACAGGAGTACGCGGTTCCATCTGTGCTTGGCCGGCAAGTTCCGCCATTTTGACAGGGCGTGTCAGCACATGCTGCGAAAAGGAGAAGTTAAGATGTATCAGATAGAATATCATTTCTACTCTTTTCTGTAGAATTACACAAATATGACCGTTCTTTAACATGTTACTTGCTCATCCACGCTATCTCTCTTTATACCCGCTTTCTTTCTCTAATATATATTTTTCCTTTAGTTTTCTATTTAAGCCCACTATAAAATGCAATTCGAAATAAGAGAGGCAATATTTTTAACGCAGTGGCAGTGAAAGGCAAGTAACATTCTTAAAAGCCCTCAAGAGCATTTGGCTTGTATCGCAAATATGTCGAAAAATTACTAAATGTTATTCAAGACCTTTTTACAGCTTATTTACATAAGCGAATCGGAGTTAAAACTGGCATTGTTCAGTGAAAGATATCTTTCAAGCACAACTTATGAGTTCCAAGGATAAAGAAAAGTGAAAGGATAAATCAAGATGACTCACTTAAAACAGGGACCGTCAATGAGCACGTGGGACCATTAAATCCAGCTAGGCAGGCGCAGGTGAAACCACCGTTTGTTGTGGTGATGCACGTTCCGCCGTTGTTACATGGATTTGGTGAACAAGAATTGGTGACTAAAAAACAATGCCAAGAAGAAAAAAATATGTAAATACTTCCATTCATCACATCGTGATTAGTGGTGGATAACCTTATTTTTCAGATATCATGTTCTGAATATAAACTTACAAAGCCCAGGCTGCACATGGTGCCCGCAATTATACCGTGTAGGCCATTTCTATAGGTTTTGTTCAATTCTTGCCAAATTAAGTGCCTGTGCCTATTGCTCAAGTTCGCTGTCAAACATTTTGGTAAAAGGAATTGGGCAAATTCGGTCATTCTTCTGCTGTAATAACCACGAAATAATGTGCGCGTCTTCTGGTGTTTTATTTTTTTATTGTAACAAACATACGCCATGCAACCAAAGTATAATGTTCTTTTCATCAAGTCGATTATTATAGGTCTTATTTCACAAAATATGGTATTATGATGTGAAGCACAGGATATAACTGAAAATTATTTGAAATGACAAGTTCTATATTTTTGTTTAATTGTCAGGAAGCAGATATCACCATGTAAATTCAAAATAACAGAAAAGTCACCCCAGATCTTTTTATCTTTCGATAATTTCTCCAAAAATGGAAGCTTTACAGGGCATTAATAGATGGCTGATGTCTTTCTTACGATAGAACAATTAATTTTTACCATCAAAGTTATCAAAATTAAAGACTAACTTTAATCATATTGATTTATTCTTTTTAATTCAATAAAGTTCAATTAAAGAACTTAGCAACAGTATAACTCAATGAAATTCAAATAATTATGCGTAAAACTTTTGCATATGAATAGGTACAAAATCTAACCTTATTATTGAGGAATCTTTTTTAATCCAATAAGGTTTAGTTTCAAAGAATTTCAGACATAGAGTATACCCCAATGACATTTAATCTGGTTTGATAAAAAGGTAGTGAATAAATTGTAAGTAAATAATATCATGCTAATTAGTGAGGAAGCTTTTTGACTCAATAATTCAATTTTACAGAATTTCCTTGCAAGTATATAAACTGCGATACTATAAAAGAAAACAGACATGGATTTAATAAATTAAAGTGGTATAGATAAAATCTTACCAATCAATGTCTCACATCTGGTTCCAGTGTATTGGGTTGTACAAGAGCAGGTGTATCTACCCACAAGATTGTTGCAAGTGGCTCCGTTAAGACAAGGAGAACTTGCACACTCATCTACTCAAAATACAAAATGAAAGAGAATGTTAAATATAGAATATCAATTTTGAATTTATTACATTTAATCAACCTTGTTTGACAGTGTACAGGGACAGGAACTAATGTTTAAAATTGGACATGCGCACTCAATGAAAGCATAAAAGTACAAAGATAAATTGAGACATATAGTTCAGAGCTGGAAGTCAAAGTTGAACAATTAAAACATAGCATGACAAAATAACTATATATAGTACTGTTATTTCACAAAATCACACTTCTTTTTTATCCTTTCAAAGATGTTATGACACACTGCTCTACCTTATCCCATTATGTTAACTCTTAAAGTGCCGAAGTCACAGATCTGCACCGAATAATACACATAAAGTCCATAGAGGATTAAATCTTGTGGCATGTTATAAGAGATAAGCAGGCATTATGTGATTACATACGTGCAGAATTGTATAGAACAATAAAATCAGGAATGAATAGTTCATTTTCTCAATTATTAACACTATTCCCAATATTATTATAGTTTTATAATAAAGAACACACTCTATATTCAACAATCCTCATAGAGCAATATTGTACATGTTCAATATCAGTGAAAATGTCAGGATTCGATCCGATTTGGAAAAAAGTAAATCAAACTTGTGAGTTTCTGTCGAAGACAAAGCGGCTCATCTCTGGTTATTATTGTGGTGCAAGAAGCACTTCGCAGCATTGTGGATAACCTTGTGATTCTTATTGCCATATTGCACCGACGACTGTGAATTTTTGTATAGTATAGTTACTACATTACATACCTATATTTAGTTCGCAGGTAGTACCACTGTATCCCAGAATACAGTTACAACTGTACCTGTTGTTACCGTCAATACAAGTTCCTCCATTAAGACACGGGTTCGACAGACACTGATTGCTATCTGTACAATGAAATAATGTAATAGAAAAATCACCAATAATTGACAAAAATCATAATTACGAAGAGGTAATTTTGATAAGACAACAAATGTTGTATCCTTGGAAGTCACATGAAGTTATTTTTCAATGATACTGTAGGCTTTAAGATAAAAAAATAAGTAAAGGTAACACCTTATTCCATAAATAGCTAAATGAATAATTAAAAAGTATTGCAAACCGAGTGTGACTCAATTCTCTAGTTGTTACAAACAAAACTAATTACATTACATTGAATTAAATCACATTTCCAGTTTTCTTTTCCCATACTTATCAGAAGCGTATTCCAAGTATCGTAGGGGAGATTATGATTTAAAATATTATGAACTTCGTGGGAGACAAGTAAATTAATCCACACACTTTGACCATGAACAGTCTATCATTTCGTCTATCCCGCATTATAAACTTCGACTTCATGTTTCCGTGCAGAAAGTGTGATTAAAGTCTGATTTTACGGTAAACAGGAGGTAGTTCAGTACCACTGGAAGACTTGATGACACAAATATGAAAACCACAGGCATCAAAATTATACTTAGCGCAGCAGAATTTTCTCAATACGAAAGAGGCAAATTTCGTTCGTTAAAATCCCCCTAGAGGTAAAAATCTATTTCTTAAGTGAATCTTACCAATTTCACACCTGGATCCAGTATTCCCGTTGATGCAGTTGCAGACATAAGAGGTGGCGGTGTTACGAACACATGACCCACCGTTCAAGCACGGGTTTGAATTACAAGGGTCCCCTGTCAGATAGAGACCATAGATTGAGATGATGAAAAGATCAACAAATGCAAGATTATATTATCGGCTCTTGCCAAATATCCAACAAACTCTTTTTTTTTCATTCATTTAAAATACACAGGGATGACATTAGAATATGTGGCAAAGAAGGGAGACATTTGCATTTTCGTTCGGTTCATAAAGCTTTCTTAAGTTAGGTTGAAATTGTACCTTGTCCCCGGTACAATGCGCTCGTCCATCACACTAAGTATCATCTCGTTTTTCTACAAACGTTCATTTTGTTGTGCTTCATAAAGTAGTAAGCAGTAGTGATATATAGTACCTTTAATCTATAACTTTCTTCTTTTTTCACTACTGCTCAATGCAGAAGAAGAATGTGAGGTAACAATTTACAAGAAATACAGCCTTTAAAAATGTGCGATATTTCATTTGTGATCTCAGAACTCTACGGTAAACTTTCACTTTGTTAAATTTGTGTGATATTATCACATCACGTGCCGTAATCTTTTTTTCTTTCTCAATGAGAGAGTTGAATTACTTACCGATGAAAAACTCGCAATTAGTGCCACTGTAGAAGGTGGTACAAGTACAGGTGTAGAAGTTTATGTTATTATTACACGTGCCGAAATTCTGGCATGGATTACTCTGGCATTCATCTAAAATGAGATAATGTCAAAGAACATTTATAATATTTTTCAAAGTTTTATGTGCTGGAGGAAAAAAGATCATGTGACGTGACGTTTAGACTATTACGCTACATGTATTCAAATACATTACAAAAATGTAAACATATTAAATCACTCAATCAACAGGTCATATATATACTAAATGAAAATAATGTATTTTCCACAACTGATTTATTGCCTTAGAACCAACAGTCATTAAATCATCTCGAACTTATAAATATTAGAAAGAAGACAATTCATTTTGATAAATATACATATACATATCTGTTTAAAAACTTCCATATGTTCTTTATTCGATTAGTCTTTAATGTCATTGAACTTCTATCGTAAAACAAACGTATATTTCACGCAATCTAACTTACTAATATCCTGTTGGCAAGTAACGCCTTGGAATCCTGGCGCACACCTACACGTGAATCCGCTATTCCCATCGGTACAGGTTGCCCCATTAGAGCACGGGTTAGGATTACAATCATTGGGATCTGTTGAAATAGAAATATGGTAAATTAGAATGATCAAATTGGACCTTTGCGATTGAAGTTACTGTTTATTTAAACATAACTTGATTTGCAAACCGATATATAAATAAATATTCGTATGTGATATGAATCTCAGCCCCAGGATATGAAAAAACCATTTGTACTGAAGAAATTGTCACTCATTTCTCAAAAAATATAACATCGCTTTTTATATAAAAATATGCTTTGTGTCCACTCTTTATGGCATAGAACTTAAGTGTGTCCACACTGCTTAAATACAGGTATAGGTATGGAAATTCTTTCCGGATAGAACTATGCCCCCTACAGGTAAATTACCATTTCATAGAATGCGCACAGATGTTGTGAGTGTGTGTGCTGGTGAATGTCCATACATGGATGTAGTTTTCTGTTTTGGTGTGTCTGCATCGACAAAAGCTGGTAGGGTATGGAAGAATAGAAAAATCAACGACTTACTGGTAGATGTCTCGCATCTGTCACCGATGTAGTTAGCCGGACACTGACACACATATCCATTGACCTCATCCAGACACTGGCCTCCGTTCAGACAAGGACCACTGCCGCATTCATCTGTTTATAATGATTACAAGGTAAAGGTAAATATTGTGATTTAATTGATCACTCTTCTCAGAGATGTTTTTATTTAAATTCTTTCTAAAAGGCCAAAAAACAACAATGAAATGCATGTTCTACCAAGGCCAGAAAAATTCCACTGTAATCGTCCCTTGACTAGTCAACAAGGCATTTCAAAATACTGGGACGTATTTAAACTGATCATCATACCTTAAAATTTGAAAATGTATTAGAAAATAATCCCACGATATGTTTGTAAGCAAAGAAATAACATTGAAAAGGGTTTCATACGAATTAACGAAGGACATTACATTAAGTACTTTAAATAATCTGTTGAAATTGCTATTTAATACAATACTTAACTTTGTTTCAACATAAAGGTTACACGTGATGTGATGCACGGTGTCGATATCATGATTTGAAACTTGTTTGCAGAATTTATGAAGTGTAAAATGAATATGATGCTTAAGTTATTGTGTTGATTTAAAAGGGTATGCATTTGCAAAGGTGTCACTGATTGATAAACAGTTTACTTTATAAAGAAATGAGTCCCTCATTCATGTTTTCTATTATATTTGTTACTTCTTTTTTATTAAAGGGTAGGAAAATGCGTTGTTTCCACCAACACTAAACTGAACATTGGTTCCCATTTGACAATTTTAGGATTAACCGTTTTAACATTCTGCTATATAGGGGTGTACGGGAGTTTGTGGTGATCATGGATAATTGGTTTTCTTTCTCAAGTTTACTTACTGATGTTGAATTCACATCTGGTGCCAGTATAACCAGCTACACAAGAACATGTATACATGTTAGTTCCATCAAAACACGTTCCTCCATTTAGACATGGGTTTGAAGCACACTGGTCGCCGTCTACAAAGAATGATACAACATTTTACCGTCATGTATAAATCTTTCTGCTGTTTTTTTTAGAGTGATTGGATTGTGAGTAGGGTATAACCATGTACATCTCAATGTTAGATATTGTAAGGTATGTATGGTAATTTCATTAACATGAATTCATTAACATTTTGTTTCAAATAATTTCATATCAATATGTGTTTTTGTGTTAAACATAAAAAGATTTTCACTGCTGAAACTACCTTATTTCTGAATTTTTCAGGGGATACAAGCAGGCAAACTCTCAAGTGTAACATTCCTTGCATACGTTACTTTGAAGCAAATTATCATGGGCATGCCATTGTTAATGTTTAAATTCACACACACGCTGTTCATGATTTTAAAATATTTAAGCTTATTGCCATATTTTTTCATTGCCCGCACTGATTGGTTTCTGCAATCCAGAAATACCACCGTAATAGCTCACACGATTCAATGATTAAAAGAGAAAATATAACTAATACAAAAAGAAAAGGGCCCAACGCTTACCCTGTCGCTGTTGACAGAGACTGCCGAAAAACCCGGCGGGGCACAGGCAAGTATAACTGTTGATACCATCTTGACAAGTAGCCCCGTTCATACACTGATGATTGATGCATTCATTTGTGTTAATGGCACACGTGGGGCCCTCATATCCAGCATAACAACGACACGTGAACGTATTGATAGCATTGATGCAATCCCCGTTCACACAG
Source organism: Eucidaris tribuloides (assembly GCA_001188425.1). Taxonomy (NCBI): domain Eukaryota; kingdom Metazoa; phylum Echinodermata; class Echinoidea; order Cidaroida; family Cidaridae; genus Eucidaris; species Eucidaris tribuloides. The sequence goes on along the minus strand of JZLH01S0595352.1, from coordinate 154,863 downwards.
TTATTGCTAGTACACGGGTTGACATTGAGCTCACAGTTGGTTCCACTGAAACCTATTTGAGGAAAATACGTACCAACATCACGATTGAATTTGAAGTTTGTACTTGGGGTACTTTACGATTTTTGTAATGGTAAATACGAACATTAGTAAATAAGAAGTTTGGTAATGGTGTACATCTCTATGTGTTCAGAAGTTTATAACCATTCACAGTTTTCCACAAGTATATTTTTATATTACAACTAACATTTATTGGGATGGGTACATATTGGGATTGATTCCCACCTAACAAATGATTATCTAACCCTGACAAATACTGCTTGCAGTTAAGTAACACTACAGGTAATATTTAAAACACATTCACCACAGTAATTTTGCCTATCCAAATAAACTATAATGTTTTACCGATAATAAATTGGAATCAATCCAGGAATTAATCAAATTTAATCTATTAATTAAAACTTTAGAATAACTGAACAATTACTTGGTGTTAAGGTTATTGCATATACATTATTTTCAGTTTTATTTAAATTAGTTTTTTTTTATTGTAGCAACAAATGAAATTTTCTCCAATTTAGGGGCGAAACTCGCCATACAGATGGATATTTTCATCACAAAATAACTGTAATCAATGGTATGCTCATGAAAGATAAACTTGAGAATGTTCATTAACAATAAGATATAACTAAGGCAATACCGGTATACTGTAATCATCTTTGTTATAACCATCAATAAATAAAGTTTACACATTTAGCACAAAAGGACAATTATACCCACCTGTTACACAGTTGCACGTGTATCTATTGATACCGTCGTTACACGTCCCTGCATTGAGACAAGGCGAAGAAGCGCATTCGTTTATATTAATGTGGCAAAACGTGCCGGTATACCCAAGCGCACATTGACAGGTAAAGCGACCCAGGCCATCCAGACAGGTCGCTCCATTCTGACACGGACCGCTTCCACATTCGTTGATATTGAACTCGCAGTTCGTTCCCGTGTATCCCGTATAGCAGGAACAGGTATAGCTGAGATGAGAGAAGGTAAAGTTAAAAGTACAGGCTTGTATCCCTGCGTAAATACTGGTTCACATGACTTCATACATTACTTCTGATCACTGGACCCACGTAAAGTCTTTACATTACTGTTTACCAGTGCAACTATCCTAGGAGTATTGCTAACCAGGCTATCTGTTGTGTGCTTAGCGGCTAATTCTTTCACAAACACCTTCATCAGTCCTCTCAGTTATCCATTCATACTCTTGGGTGAAGTGGGGTATGGGGGTTTAATGTCTTATCCAAGGGCCTTTACAAATGGCCGTGGCAAGATTTGAACCTTGGATCTCATAATTGGGAAGCCACAGCCCTACCCACTAAGCCATGACACATTCGTTGTTGGGTTGACAAATCATGTATCTCAATTTTTTGGCAAATATTGCATTTTTGTTCTTTTACCTTGGAGACTACTAGATCTACACTTTAAAAAGCTCGGAGTTCTATCCAGACAGTAAAGGCCACTGTCTCCCAACCATCAGGTGGTTATCAAATTATTTATAGTGTTAAGGAAATCATTCTGTGTACACTCTCCTGAAATTTTAAGTCATTCGAACAAAGGTAAATAGAACACAGTTCTGTGCTTTGACACAAATTCTTTGCGAGATGTTGATATCATAAACGTGGCAATCAAGACGTTATTGTTCTCTCCTTTCCACCAGCTGTGTTCTTACCCGTTATTGACATTTTCACAAGCGCCATTTATACATGGATTGCTCTGGCAAGGTTGTTGGACAATCTGACACAATGTTCCCGAGTATCCAGGTAGGCACTGACAGGTGAAAAAGTTTATGCCATCATTACAGGTTCCTCCATTTTGGCATGGTCCACTCTGACATTCCTGGATTTCGAAAGCAATCAAAATAAAGATTATCCTGACCACTTTTTTGGGTTATCATTAATTGTAAACCGTATATTTGGGTTTTTATGTATAAAATGACAAGTCGTAACAGTAATAACAGAGTACATCCACAACAAGAAATTTATGTTTTTCCCTTTAAGTGAGACATAGGCCAGGAAGCGGTACATCAACATGCAAATCGGTGATCTGAAAATCTGGAAAGTTTATCTACAAATTTCCGGAAGGGCAGCAATTTTGTCCCATTATCATTTCGCCAAAATGGAGTCTTGCAATAAAATAAAATCATGAAATATTTATTAATCTAGTGTTTATCACAATGCAACAAATGTAGACATCTTGGGATCTGAATTGGAGCTAGAAATGCTCATCAGAGGAAGCCTATCTCAGCAGCAAAGGCGATAGCTATCTTAAATGCCAAAAGGTTAGTTGCAGTATTTTCTTGTTTGAATTGACAACATTGTAGTAAGAGCAAGTGTTCACTTGGCTTTTATCTAATTTTCATTGATTCCATCATTCCCATAAGGCCTGCTATCAAGTATTCCTCCTTCCTTTCTTAGATTAAAATCATTCTTTTTAAAGATATGAGTTAACACTTGCCTGTATATTATTCTGGCACTGTAAGCCGTTATACCAGCAACACAGGAACAGACAAACGTGTTTGCCCCATTAACGCACGTTGCTCCATTCAGACATGGGTTGTTCGAACAGAAATCCACACCATTCTCACAAAGCGTACCGGTAAAGCCGGCAAGGCACCGGCACGTGAAACTGTTGACTCCGTCGACGCAAGTGCCACCATTTTGACAAGGGTTTTGGACGCAGTTGTCCGTGTTCACCTCGCAGCGCGTTCCACTGAAGCCAGAAGACAAACTGCATGTGAAGAATCCATTGCCATCGTTACAAGTTCCGCCGTTGACGCAAGGTGAGCTGGCACACTCGTTGACGTTGTTTAACTCACATCGAAGACCCTGAAAAAAATATTCTAATAACTTTATCAATTTCTCGTTACAGATATTTTCATCGGTCATACTTCTATGATTTAACCAACTTGGGTTTAGAAATTCAAGGGGAGTGGACGAAAGCTGGTCGGTCAAAGACTGGGTTTTGAATCATAAAGGTTATGTATTGAAAAGTTGTTAAAAGGTCATTGCTTTCCGTTTCTTCGCACCTGGGACACGTCATGCATTGACATGGACAGAAACATCTAACACGGAAGCTTAGGATTGTTATTAATTGTGGAACAAACGATATCATTGACCTGACGTAGATACCATTTCCAGTGGCGTATCTAGGGATTATGGCGCCCGGGGCAAACAATTAAATTGCGCCCCCCCCCAGTGGCGGATGTACGGGGAAGGGTTTAAGGGGTTTTACCCTACCCCCTTTGGCGGCCAGGTGAAAATGTGATGTGCATAGGAAAACGCCATCATGATTAAAAAGCATTGGAAAGCACAACACCATTAAACTTAGCATAAACATACTGTTAAACATACGCAATTGTCAATTTGTATTGCAACTTGGCACGCGGAGCCCGCCGAAATTTTTGTGATGTTTTCTCAATTTTGCCCCCCAATCCGAAAAAATGTATCGACGCCCCTGGGTTACCCCCACCCCAGCAAAAAGCTAGATCCGCTCCTGCCCTCCACCACCAAAACTTATTGCCGTAATTATAAATGCAAAGGGAAGACCGACCAAACGCTATTGTCTTTACAAAGTTATGCGAGGGAGCGGAGCGACCGAGCTTCAGAAAATTTGTGTACTTCTAACCCTATAAAACCCATTTTCTAACGCAATTTACCCTGTGGACTGGGAGGGAGGGGCGCATAATTACTATAAGTTCAATTTTTTCTTTCCTTTTTCATCTTTCTCTTTCTATCTTTTGCATTTTTTGCGCCCCCCTTAAAGTGGCGCCCGGGGCACGTGCCCCCTCTGCCCCCCTTAGATACGCCACTGACCATTTCCGCTGTTCTGCTGATGCTCTGAGTGAACTTTGATGAGAACCTCATTCACAAAATACTCACTTTGTAAGTTTTAGTTTTAATATATGCATCTTAACATTCAAACAAAGCATACGTGTGTCACGGAAAGGTTATAACAACAATATTTCAAACTAAATTGAGTCAACGTTAATTATTTTGAAACCATACCTGATAGCCAACCAGACAAATACACGTGTACGCATTAACCCCATCATTACACGTTCCTCCGTTCAAACACGGATTGGAGGTGCACTCGTTTATGTTGAGGTCACAGCGTTCGCCGCCAAATCCAGCCGGACACAGACAGTTGTACGATCCGGGAAAGTTGTTACAGGTTCCTCCATTGAAGCACGGTTGCACCAACGTTAGGCACTCGTTGATGTCTATGTTACAGGTGGTACCGGTCCAGCCACTGAGACATTGACACTGATAAGACCTGAACCCTTCGATGCAGGTACCCCCGTTTTGACAAGGGTTGCTCGCACACTCGGCCCCATCAACGGGTATTTCACAGTTTGTACCCTCGTAGCTGGCCGTACAGATGCAGACGTAGCTGGTAAAGTTATCATCATTCAGGCAGGTACCGCCGTTCTGACATGGGTTAGAGTTACATGGTGGATTATCTACAACAATAGGAAAGGGAACAAATGGTAAACTGTTACATATGATATCTCTTGAGTAATTTTTTCGTTTTGTAATGAAGAGAATCTGTTCTTTTTCCTCAAATAGTTTGCGTGAAATATGATTTCCCGCGATCTGTAGACTCGTCTTACACTGATATGAAACTAGTATGCTCCAAAAACATTTAAAGAGAATACACAGTACTGGATGATTACTTGCAGAACAACAGCATTTTAATATCAACTGCTTTCAAACCTGTGAACAGATGGTATTCTAAAAATGTCACTATAGTACAGGAGAGAGTAGTTGAAAACAACAGAACACTTCATTTTGGACATATCTGTTACACAATTCCCCACTGTGACAAAGTACTAACACAGAAATCTATACGTGGGACTATGTTAATTGTTGCCATACACACTGCAGCAACGGAGCCTACTCCGTCGGATACTCAAACTGCCAATTCCTCAACTTTTTATTGCATATGAAGTGAATTAGTCCCACATTATAATGCAAATGTAATTTACTCTAGCTGGAAAATATGGAAATGTGAAATTTTGATGAAAGATTTTCCATCATCAACCAGTACTGTGCATTCTCTTTAAACGAAATATTCTCGATTGTAACAGAACCTTTTCTTTGATGAATGACATATTCCAATAAATACAGAGTTAATATACGCCATGTACAAACATTCATATCAACTTTTATTTATACATTATCGTAAATTTTATATCACATTGCATTCAACTTTGTTTTATTCAATCATTAATTTTTTTTAGAATAGTAAATGACGGAAGATTGGGTGATTATTTTTTCAAACTTATTGCAATATCTCTGCCCTTCGGTGAGTGCCTTTCATAGCTACAGAAAAACTATTGTAGTAAAAACTGGGGAAGAAATGAAACGACATGTTCAGGCGTGGTTATCAAAAAAGAAGTTGTCATTAAAGAGACGACCATTAAGAAAGTACTTACAAATTTGACAATTTGTTCCCGTGAATCCTGACTGACAGATGCATGAATAGCGATTGATTTCGTCAGAACAGAATCCTCCGTTTTCGCAGGGACCGCTTGCACACTCATTGATATCTAAATAGTATTAGCAAAGTAAAAAGCCAAGGAATTATACATAATGGCCACCCAACTGTCGTTATGTTTACAGGTTAACCTATTTCTACTACATTTATACACATTTGGCATTATTTTGTGGGTAACAATAAAGATACCACTCAACTTGAAAAAGGACCCCAAAACATTGTTTTTTTTTATTTTACTCTATAAAATTGTATGGGGTTACTAGAGAGGTGGGAAAGAGACTGGTGATAGTCACATCTCTTGATCTGAATTTATTATGCTTGTATCATTTATAATAGGAAATTCTCTTGTAATCTCAGTATGCCATTCGTAATCTACACGAGATACATTGGTCGAAAGAAATGAGGTTTAGTGTATGATTCTTGGTGGAAGCATAAAACATACTCACAAATCATAAAAAAAGACGTGCGTGGAACTCCTCAGAAAATAAATGCCGATATAAATTACACAAGCAAGGGTTTTGTTTTATCATAGCACTACACTCCTGCCAGATGCAGAAAGGGCTAAAAGAAACATAACTCTTTGGTGTGATGATATTTATCTAGAAACCAACCTGTTTGACAAAACTCTCCAGAAAATCCAAGAGCACATAGGCAGCTGTATCGATTGACGGCATCTATGCAGGAACCACCATTTTGACATGGGGAGGACGCACATTCATTAAAATCTAGATTAATGAACAAGAAAAAGTTTAAGAGAAATCCGTGTCATAGTTGTAATACTCTTCCATACAAGAGGTTTATTGTGTTTCGATGTTTCAGGTCATCGCTGGGACGCTTCATTAGGATCTTTGGATAAAATTGATTATGGACCATGACGGGAACCAAAAACTTCACACAAAAACCAAGGAATCATCTAAACAGCTGAGTTATCTCCCCGGTTAAGTTGTTTTACTTTGTTAGTTGTGTACTAGTATATTAATTTTCTCATGTTTGCTATTAGTCATTTGTTGCCCCGAGAAACAATAGCTGTTTTCTTTTTTTCTCCTGTCAATTACGTGGTTGTAGATTAACTCTTTCTGACAATGTAATAGCTATACAGTATAATTATTATTACGTTCTTTTATATTTGTGTTGTTGTGTAATATCCCTTTCCCTATGCTTGCTGCCACCAAGCTGCATAATTTGAGGTAATTAATTATTATCAATTGGGCTAAAGTGTTACTCATAACGCACTTTTTTGTTGGCAGAAAATTAAGGGGAGATCGACTTACTTATGGTGCATGTGGGTCCGTCAAAACCAGGTGCACAAATACAAGTATACCCGACTGCTATCGCTGAGTTTGGTAGACAGGTTCCTTGATTTTGACAAGGTTGGTTGCTGCAACCATTCGGCCCTGCTTAAGAAATTGTCAAAGTTACAGAAAAGAGAAATTGAGATCTGACAGTAATGATTATGTTTGGTTCTGTGTGTGGACGTGTGGGTGTGGTGGCGGCTGGATATAAGCCGTCTCAACGTTATCGGCCAATTACTCAGAAAAAACTTTATGAAAGTTTCTTTCAATGGCAGTATGTTCTGTTCTTTTTATAACAAAAGTCATGTAACAATCTACAGGACCCATCAGTGTCCAATATACTAACAATTAACATGAGGTTGCGAAGGCATCACTTTATCTTAGAACTTAAATATATATTCTATCTTTCAGTAATTGGTTACATTTGACTCATAATAATCACGGGAAATTTAAATCATGAATAACATTTAATTTACTGGTTACTAAGTACGATATATCTCAGGCAGAAGTCTACGTTTTATCCGTGATACATGTATATGAAATTCAAATTCGTCTAAATTTGATTAAAGCAATTTTGTTACCTTCCTGTGGTGACCTGAAGTCGGGTGAGTTCAAAGGTCATCGTTGGCGTCTGAGCATTGACAATAACCATATATTGTTTCTCAGGATCGAGGTTCTGGAATGTGTACGTCAGAGGTGTTCCGAGTGGTGACGTAGCGGGCAGTGATGCCGACTGGACGATCGTGTTTCCATCGAGGAGAACGATGTTATAGGAAGTGGCACTGGTGTCGGAACCAATAGACTGGAATCTGACCTCCAGGGATCGTTCCGTTACAAGTCCTGGTCCGGCTGTTATAACTCGCGCTACAGAAGACAGGGTTAAGGTTAGGTTAGGGTCAGATATGATATGAGCTAGGCCAAATGAAGAAATGATGTTTCATTCACGAGATTGGATTAAATTGATTATGCCAAATTTTATTAACCGTCGGGAAATTCGTTCTAATCACATTTGACATAACATTTGCATTGGCACAAATATTGTCGCGAAGAACGAGTGTAAAAATAAGACAGTCTTAAAGGCCCACTGTCATGACAGGATGAAAACGCCCTCATTTGACTAAAAATCATAAAAAGGTGCCCCAATTACACCCATAATTTATTCTCCTCCCACAATCTGTACACTATAGCACTGTAACTGTCCATTGTCATGAATATGTGCCTGTATTCCAGAACTAGTTGTCATCCTCTTTGTGGTTGAATTGACCCTTGCCAGTGGGCCTGTAGGCCCTGTAAGTCAACATTAACCATCGATAACCACGTTGTATATAAGTTTTGATTACAATGTGGGAGACACTATATTTTAAAACATGTGAAAATGGTATTGATACTTGTCTAGATAGTCTGATGATTCTCGGGAGGATTAGTTCATGTACTGTCTTTGCATTAAAATAATGTAGATTCATTATCCAAGTTACAAGAAAAGCAAGGGTAAATATTACGATGAAAAGGTGCCTGCTTTTGCCCAAATACTTGAACACAATTAAGGTATCTAAAACTGCAAGAAAGTTAATAGCACGTGTTTCATTACCTACAAACGCCATTCTAATATTAATTATACTTACAAGAAGATGTTTAATTGAAATTGTAAAAGTTATTCTATTACTAAAGCAATACGAACATTCTCCCTGTGAGTACTAACTGAATACCAGGTTTTATTTAGAAAGTGCATGTTAAGTCTTTACGAATCTCCTAACGACATGGCTATAAGTACTTACGTATGGTACAGAGTGGTCCTCTCCAGTTATCAAGACAGAAACACACTTCGGTGTTGCTGGTAGGTATGGACAAACATGTGCCGCCATTACGACAAACCAGGTTGCAAGTAACAGGAACTGATAATGAGAAACAGAAATAACATTGCATATTGAATAATGGTCATGACAGACAAGAAGAATTCCCTCATTCACGGTATCACTATTATTGATGTCAAAATGATTCAGAAACTTCTACAAACCTTAATCCAAGACATACAGCAAAATGATTTAGGTCACATTTTGCAAGTATGTTGCGGGATGACACAGCATCACATGGACCTATACAGTGAGCAATATTAAATCCATTAACGCCCGTGTGGTACGCCTAAGATAATCCCGCATGAAACGAATAATTGTACGTATTTTAATTTCTCAATTCTTTTTTGGCATTTTTTTGTATGGAAAAGGAGTTATGGTAATTTCAATTGAGAGTAAATGAATTATAACGATTGATATTGGGGAAATGGCGGTTAACTAAGAAAATTAATATGACAATATTTTAAATGTTATGCTGTGTATTGCAGATGAACGGCAAGTCATTGGGATACGAAAAATTGATAGAATTACCATTAGTGCATAGATTCCCCGAGAATCCAGTCGGGCACCGACAGAAGAAGGTTGAACCGGAAGCAATACAGGTACCACCGTTCTGACATGGCGATGGATTGCATAATTGATTCTCTGAAAGAAACAGAAACAACATGACAAAGTGGTCAATTATTCTTGAATACTGCGGTTACAGCTTTTTGAAAATAGGTGTGTAATTCCTTTCAAAATATACTCAAATACCCATGAATGAATCAGGGTAGTTTGGACTAATATTTTTTTACGGTATTTTCTATAAAATACCAATAGCGTGAAAATATTATTGGAATTAGAAATTGGACCATAGCAAATACACATCTACTTCTAAAAAAAAAGAGCCAGCCCCAAAACAAATATTTTTGTCATTTACCTTGCAGTACAAACTACGAGTACAGGGATTGTAACGTAACATACTCCCACATCAACACCTACAATATGTTAGACCAACATTTGCTTATAACTTTTCATGACACTTAATATCTAAAATACATTTCAAACTTCCCCAGTTTTTTTTATTGTTATTAACGCTTTGGTTACTAGGCACAAATCCAGGCGTCTTAGCCAGAGAATGTATTGTTTTCTAAATAATATCCATTACCTCCCCCCCCCAAAAAAAAAAAAAAAAGAAATATATGTTTTCAAAAACTTAACACGTTACCAACACGTGCATTACACATTTTGATGAATCAAAGTTTCTTCATTTCAAGAAAAAATATCATTTGCGGTGAATTCAGTGATGCTTTCATTTGGAATCACGTCTTCTAAAAATTATCGTCTTCTCGATGAAATGGTGCATCGTCACTACCCCATTGGGATAATACGTGGTCGAACCAATGCACGGTCAGCACACAAAGTGTTTAAGGTGCTTACGAACCACACATTTTAAAGGCATTGAAGAACAATGTTTTGCAATTTAAAACAATTTGAGCTAAATTATTCCCCATGCTACCAGTGTCTCTGATAAGGTCGAAAAATGAAGCTCTGAAAAAAAATTGCAGTTAAAAACAATCATAAGCTGCGTTTAAACAGTGAAAATCATTGAGTGACCATTCCAGTTTTCCCCCAGAGACAGCTGTGTTGCAGAATTTTTGAAAGCTGACAATAATTCATATCTGAAGTTTTTTCTAGGGTGTTTATTTGTCCATTGAAACACTGTGAGATATGTCAGATAACGAAGTCTGACATTTTTTGAATGGGACTTCCACAATGTTATATAGTGTCTTTCGTACCTTGTTCACATCGAGTGCCAATATGCGTCGAAGGGCAGGAACAGAAGAAGCTGTTGAGCAGGGCCAGGCAAGTTCCTCCATTCAGACATGGGTTACTGACGCACGTATCGGTTACTTTTAGAAAGCAAATGAAATGAAGAGTAAGATTAATGGCAAGCCATATCTTTTGTGCCCCTCCAGAAGCACATCAAACAGATCAGTAATCAGTACAGATCATTAATTACCTAGAATTTGAAGATACACATTGCACTACCCCAGATGTTTTAAACCATAGCAATTGCCGCGGCCTTTACAGTTTTTGTCTTAATTATGTTTATTTTGATTGAACGTGAATTTCACCTCCCAATGTTGAAATTTAGATATGAATTTGTAGAAAACATTACTATAAGGCTGAATAATCCAGCCCTTGCTACAATAACTTGTTTTTTTCAGTTCAGTCACCACTCAGACTGGGTATAATATTTTGGCGTCATTAAAGATTCAAATCATATTTTCACTTTAGATTTCTTCCCTACCCTTGACATTTAAATGACAATGTATCTTAGATATTCCAGCATGTTAAGATCATAATACGCACACATTGTTATTATAATATCTTATATTTTGATATCATTTAATATCCACCGATAGTCTGTAACTATTTATTTTACGATATATACTTCAGAATCAGATAAAAAGTGACTTCAGATATGAAACCAGTACCAAACATTCTACAGGGTGAAAATATAAAACGAAAAAACTACCAGAAACTACAGGCAAAGTTATTCATAAACCATCTCCTATGATAATCTTTAACTTGAAACAAATATTTGGAAACTTCTTTGTTATGTATAGGATATAGCACGAGCCTCACATGTTTCACAGAATGTTCCTCTTGCGTCCAGGGTGCAGATACATTGGAATCCATTGACATTATCCATACATGTTCCCCCATTCTGGCATGGGCCACTACCACATTCATTGATATCTAGAAGAGAATGGAACATTCAAACACACACATATCATCATCATTGTAAATAAGAAAATAAAATTTAAAAAAGAAAGGATTGAAATAGATTCACATTAATCAATAAAACAAATTAAACCAATATTACATATATCACTCCTTTTATTAAATACGGAAGATCGTGTTCCTAATTATTTGCCCGATTTTTCTGTGTACGATCGTTTTTGGTCTAGTATTCATAATTTTATTTTACATTTAAAACTTGTTTATCGAACATTTTTTTAAAGATACAACTTCACCCGACGTAATAAATGTGTGCATATAGCGTTGCAAAATGAAAAACAAATCATAAGAAAATTTTGGTGGTTTTCAGAATGAAAAAAAAAAGATGATTCTTCAGGCAATCTATTTTTCTTTATTAACTTACAACTTACAAGCTTAGCCTTTAACAAAGAGAATTTCTAATGCAGTTGCTAGGAATATCAGTGTCCCCATTGATTATCTTATTTATAAACTTGATGCTCCATATATTGTATCAGCACAAAAAACGTATATACACTATTCTCAACCCTTTTATAGTACAGACAGGCACACACACACAAGCTCGCATCATTTATTACTCATATTTTTATTCCCTTTCTTCAAGAACATGCAAGCAAATTTTTCACCGCTTATGTTGGAATAACAGACAAAATTAAACAAACAAATAATGCAATAATAAAGACAAACATTATTATACGGGTGCTGCTGCAGCCCTGGCATCACTTAACCCAAGGTTATCTCTGACTCAATTTTCATAGGATTTAACTGTTATTTTCAATACAGACTGATTCCGCATGTACAGGACAGTCTGCACGGATTCGGATTTCTTGCGTCCCTGTACCACACTACATCACATCATTCTTCAATGGAAAAGATCACTACTTCCTCGCAAACTTACTAATTTGACATGTCAATCCTGTAAATCCGGCGGCGCACGTACATCTGAAGCTGTTGACCAGATTACTGCAAGATGCGCCATTTTGGCATGGCCCACTCAGACACTCATTAATTTCTTTGAAAAAAGAATGAGGTAAGAAAAAACTGCATTGCAAAAGCTGTAACCAATTTGTAATGAAATTCATATAATCACAAACGGCCTCAATTGATATTTAATAAACCCCGCAAAATGCTGATAAAATTTCTCTGTTCAAATTATACCAATTATTGTTTTAAGCATGTCCAAGTACAGATAATAGTGTCACCCCAAGCTAAGGGGATGGTTACCTAAGTTGAATTGATACAAACTGCTTTCCTCAGTTGCGGTGATCATAAAACAAAAAAAAATGTTTTGCTTCTACCAAGAAAATAGACCTTAATGTTATATACCGACTAGCTTTTGTCCTGTGGACTTTACCAAGCCAACTGAATTATATTCTCAGTTGCCTGTTGAGGTTGCTGGCTGCTGTTTGGAAATCAACGGAACAACTTCAGCAAGCAACGGGAGAAATCATCCAGTTGGCTTAAGAAAGTGTACATGAGCGGCTGAAAGCTAGCAAGAATAATATGTAAAAGAGGAAACTAAATTTCTTTTTCGCGAGAGTATACCTGTTTGACAGATGTTGCCAGAATACCCGGCAGGACAGGTACAAGACACCCCAGCCACGGTCGAGATACAACTTCCCCCGTTGAGACACGGACTGACATTGCAGTTGGAGATCGCTGAAATGAATGCAAATGATGATGATGATGATGATGATTATCATCATCATCATAAAACGTTAAATGGAGTAATTTCGATTATTCATTAGTCTGTCAAACTTGACAGAAGTGATCACAAGAATATTATGCTACTAGTTTAACGCGGGATGAGAATAAATATTTCCCAAGTATAATAATGGGTTCTTTTAGATTATGTTCAAAACACGGCAAAATTAAATTCACACATTTTACGTGCAAAATACGTGCAGAAATAACATATCATAGGCGTTTAGTTTAGAAGAACATATTTTACACAATGTTAAAAAACTAAATATATTTTAATTTTAATGTTGATCACTGTTAAACTTCTTAATAACATGAAATTATTCAGATATAACATCTTCATATTCTTTCTTGTCTAGATTACAATCTGTTTCTGTCTGCTTCGTCGTACGGGATTCAAGATTTAATTTAAAAAAATGTTTTTTAGTTTACTGTCGTATGTTTGTAGAAACTATAAATTGTAGATTAAAAATAAAATCTACTAAAATCCCCTCCTGGAGAGAGTCTGCGTAAAACTAATGTTTTATAGTAGTTCAGTCCGTCACACCCATACTTACAATTTTCACACAACGCCCCTTCGTAGTTAGGTGGACATGCACATCGGAACCCAGAGGCTTGAGTGACGTCAGGCACACACGTGCCGCCATTACGACAGACAAATTGGAAAATGTCACACTGGCCTGCGAGAAGAAACACAACATAACAGAAATTTAACAATTACCTGAGCATGCTTGATACATGTTTATGTTACATTCGTACAGTATAATGTGTATAGCACAAGTTCGGTATCTTTTTTACAAGGCAAACATTTATATAAATTTTGTATAATTTTCATAAACATGATTAAACAACACTTATAGATTAAGGACTTCCTTCTTCAAATTCTATACCTTTTCATTTTAAAGCAATTTTTCGATAATTATGGTAATGTGCCTTAAATTAAAAACCTGCCTTTGTTGCAAAAATATAACAGCCTATCCAAAATCCACACAGTCATAGAAGTAATTAAGTCTCATGTTGGTCTGATGGTTTCTTAGTATATAATACACGAGTTCCAAATTATATATCAAATATCAAAGATCCAGTTACTATAAGAGGTGAAAGGGATATTTCACGTTTGAAGGTGTTAAAAGCCGGACGTAATGCCATAATTTGCTATTCTCTGCACAATTGTCACAACACAGCAATAATTATTACTTACTCAATTCACAATTGGTTCCGATTCTCCCAGGTGGGCATGTACAATCGTATCTGTTGATGCCGTTGTTACAAGTACCACCTCCTTGGCACGGTATGCTATTACATTCATTAATTTCTGAAAATAAAACAAGCGAAACCGTTCATCAATCTTAAACTAAGCCATAAGACATGATTTTCAACACAGTGATTTCAACTAAACAATAACGTAGTTAGACATAATTATGCGTTCAGATTAGTGTTGCGATCTCAAGGTCTCGGTCTCGGTCTCAGTCTCAGTCTCAAGACCAAATTTTGGAGGTCTCGGTCTCGGAAACACAGATCTCGGTCTTGGTTTTGGTCTCAGTCTCGGAAGAAAAATGTCTCGGTTTCGGTGGTGCAAGTTTTGGTCTCGGAACAAATGGTCGAGGTCTTGGTCTCGATTGAGACCGAGTCCACAACACTGGTTCAGATTTCAAAACTTATCCAATTGGATCATTATAAACAGCAATTCAGATAATCATATTTTTGTTCTTGTGTTTATGGAAGTTTGGTCAACGTGGAATGTGATTGTTTAACAAAGAAATTGAATTTTACAACAAAATTATTATGTTTACTCCTCGCACAATACGGTATTGCATGAAATGCCGCAAATGAGTCCATGATACTCTCGAAAATGATAAAAAATAAAATAAATACGTATTGCTTCTCATTTCTTCAGCTTACCAGTTTCACAATTGGTTCCTTGGTATCCCGCAACACAGATACAGAAGAATGATAACCCGCTATCAATGCATGTACCACCATTTTGACATGTAACGACTGAACAGAGAGCTGTTGAAAGAAACATTTAAATTAGACTTACACCATTTACAATTTTTCACCAAGCCATGATCACTTTGACACTACATTTAAATGTTGATTTGTTACATTAAAAAGAAACGCACGAACTTATTCCATACTATATATGTGGAATATTCCCAAAGTTTTCTTATTGCTAACAATAATTGTTCTCTGAAATGGAAATTGTTGTATGAATTTAAACCAATGATAAACCTATTTGAATTTTGGAGTTTCAATATAAGGTAGATGTTAATGACAATGTATTTTTAAGTTGACATATAAAGGAGTTATCCTGTTTTGGTCGAATATCATAGGACATTCTGTGCTTGTTTGCTTGTTTGTTTGTTTGTTTGTTTTTGTTTATTTTTCTGTTTGCTTGTTTACATTTACTTGAATATAATATAATTGATATATTTATTTGTAAATAACACAAGCACAAGTCTTTGTTGATTTTGTATTTGTAATATAACACTTTAGAATAGGTAGTGATGAGTGAAGCTGTTGAGATGTTGACAATTGGTAATAATTATACGTTAAGTGACGTAAGTTCAACTTTTTCGTAATAATGGATCGCAGCTACTGATTTCAGTAAAATATGGAAGTCATATCTTATATTCATTGTAAACAAAGGTTTTCTTCAACTATGCATCATTTAAACATCACAAAAGAGATTACTCATTTCCTTGTATCGTTACTTGTAAGAATTAATTACTTACATGAAGTTTGAGCAGTGGTCGTGTCCAATAAAAATGTTTCCCCATTAATAAGTCCCTCGACGCCGATGACATAGAATGAGTTGGGGTTGAGGTTACCTATGTCAATGGTGAATTGGTTGTTAACAGCTTGGCCAGGAGAAACGGGAATTCTCTGTAGCACGTTACCAAAGGCATCGGTTACAACTAGTGTGTAAAGCTGCGTGTTGACACCCGTTGGTAGAGGTATCCAGAGGACTTGTGCAGTGTTTGGGGTGACGTTGATAGTCTGGAGATTGATATTTATAGCTGATGAAAGGGAAGAAAATACGACTTTCAGTTCAACAGTCAGAATATCACATGAAATTTCTTTAGATCTTTTCTTTTTCAATGGTAATGTGGTGGTTTTTACTCTTTCTAACATATATAATTGATGTCTCTCGTTAATTGATTCCAACATGATATCAGCTCCTTCCTGGGGCTCCTTCAAGATTAATCTGTTGGAAAGAACAAACTTTATTGAGCGGTTCCAAAAACTAGGCAACAAACTTTTAAATAAGTAATACATAAGATGTTTTAATTAAGTTAAGAAGGTGGTCCATTATCAGGAAGTTAATAAAAAAAGAGCAATAAATATTTACGTAATTGAAGCGGGGAAATGAACTGAACTTTCAGTAATTAATATGGTAGGAATTTAATGTGAATCAACTTACGGATATTACACGTCGTTCCGAGATATTGTGGTAGGCAAGAACAAACGAACAGATTGAGAGCGGGTTGCAGGCAGGTACCCCCGTTAATACAAGGGCTACTCTGGCATTCGTCAATATCTGGAACAGAAGAAATAATGGTTCACCATTTGTGTTTTGGAAGAGAATCAAAGACTTTTTTTGATCACATCTATATGATTTTATATTCCTATCTTCAAAGTTCATTTTGGTTTAAAAAAAAATCGAGAAGTTTTAATTAACTGTAGGGCAATCACGTGTTTTACAATGTGGTACAGAAAAGGCAAGTTAAAAATATCTACTCACTGCAAGAACCACGGACACTCACCCGTAAGCGCGAACACTCACCCATATACGAACACAAACATGCACGCACATATACCTCACGTTTATTACATCATTTTATATAGATATCAGAATATAGTAAAATGATAAAGTAACGAGAAATTGATTTAGTGTATAATATTAATTTGACAAAACCAAAGCTTATTCTACGTTTTTATAACACGAACATTTGAGCATTATTTAACAGCTTGTACCATAATAATTACTTTTTACCTCTGTCAAATCAGTTAAACATAATCATAATATTATACTCAATAAATATTGTCAAGGCTTATACTCTACCTGTCCCACAGTTTTGTCCAGTGTATCCAGGCACGCAAGTACAAAAGTAGTTTTCAAATACGGTCGGATCATCAACGCAAGTACCTCCATTAAGACATGGCGAAATACTACAAATATCTGGAACAATGTGAGAATTTAAGATTAGATATATTCATCATCAAATGAAAAGTAAAACATTTATAACAAGCAACATATATGTACTTACACTCATACAAATGTACTGAGGGAAACAATTATCATACACTAATTAACTAAGTTGAACAATTTAAAAATTCTTAAGAAGAAATAGCTAAAGAATTTTAAAGTGAAATGCAAATGCTTTCTTTTGATCATGAAGTATTTTGGTTCAGCTTTACAATTTTTTGTTTGGTTTTATAACTAATCAGTGCAGTATATAAAGTGCATGATTATATGATAATTTATTCGTGCATGTTCCTGTAGACACCTATTCGTAAGAACCAATGATATATTCTTTAAAACGTAAACATGTTTCAGAACGTAAATGCTGATATAATAAAATGGTCCTTAGGTATACTTACTATCTGACATTGTGTTAACGCGTCCAATCTCCAAGATACCTTCCGGCGTGATGCCCGTCAACAGAACCTGATAATTGGTGCCCGGTTCCACCCCAACAAATGTAAATGCAAATCTTCCATTGGGGCCCACTTGGTTCACCAAAACTGTACCGTTCTGTATACTCTGACCAAGACTATTAATCAACATCACTTGGAAGAAGTCGTAGACGCCAGTAGGTTGGGTCCAGTCCACCACGATCGTGGTTGGTGTTGGGGAGTTGGCGTTCACCACAACGCTCTGAGCTGCAGGTGGGAAAAAACAATAAATACAAATCAAGGAATTTAACTCAACTTTAAGGACACTTTTTAACAGTGTGGACTGCTCTTATTGAAAAAAAAATCTGTCCAATTTTGATATCTAACCTCTGTGATGGTGTGAATGGACAAATAAATACTCGTATATCTATTTAACATATTTTTTCATCGCAATGTGTGGGTGATGAACAATTCTTAATATATTACCTTAACACATGATTTCCTTACAAAGTGATATAATCAAGCCATCTTTTATTTGAGGAGAGAATTGTTTTCAAGACTTGTGTCTATCGTCCTAAATACATCTAAGGAATTGTCTCAATCACGTTTATATCGGGTCATTTACTTTGTACAAGAGCTGATTACAAACGTTTTCCCCTTACTGAAGATTTCAACTAGGTTTTTAGCATCTGAAATAGAAGGTTGAACTGTTACACTTTATAAAAACTAATGGAAACATAGGTCTGAACAAATGAAGTGAGAAAAGTGAGTAAGAAGATTTTCAGAGACACGCGAAAAGGAACAGATGTGAGAACATTATGGATCTTATGATTACCGTACTTACATTATGCAATAAGTAGTTACTTACGATATGTGCACAAAATGCCTTGCCATGAAGGTGCACATGAGCAGACAAAGAAACCAACTCTATCCACACAAGTGGCTCCATTTTGGCATGGGTTGTAATGCACTCATTGACAACTAAAAGAAATCAACAAAATATATATCATATTCAATAATTAGGTCATTTCGTAGTTATAATCTTAAAAGGGAGAAAGAACATGTTTCTTTGTGCTTCAAATTTTCTTCAAACATATAAAATATTTGTCTCTGTGGCATACCTAGAGTAAAAATCCCTGAATCCGATAGTCTATATAGCTTTATTACATAATAACTAATTTTGCTATGAGGTAACTCTCCAAACTTGTAGATGTAATATGACCAAAGCTTGATGGTTCTTTATATCATCATCAGTAATATCATCATCATTATTATTATATCATTCAGAACATTGGGATATTTATTGTCATTTTTATATTGCTGGAGGATTGTGTAAGTTGGCAGATAGAGAAAGAAAGATAAAACGATATAGATAGGCAGATAGATAAACAAATAGATAAATAAATAGATAAATGGATATATACAGATAGTATAGATATTTAAAGAGAGAGATAGGTAAATGGATAGAAGATAGATAGATAGAAAGATAGATAGAGAGATAGACAAATGACAAATGGATATATACAGATAATATAGATATTTATAGAGATAGGTAAATGGATAGAAAAAAAGAATTAAAGAAAGATAGATAGATATTCCACAAAGATAGGCTCACACTTGACATATTATGTCAGGTGTGAGAATAAAGAATCCGGTTTACCTTGTTCACAGTTGACACCTTGCCAACCGGGCAGACAAGTACATGTGTAACCTTGTGCAAGTGTAGGTTGTTCTGTACAGGTTCCTCCATTAAGACATGGTGCCAGATCACAAAATGCTGTATATAAAATTATGACAAAGAAGAAAATATAATATGTCGTTATTACATAAACAAAATTATTGTAAAATATCGTTTCTGTATATGGCTTTTGTATCTTCATTTAGTTAATTGTTCTGCTGAACCATGTTATTTTTTATTACTCTATAGAGTATTCTTATTGCGCCATGAACGTCTTTGTTTACTGACAGAATGCTGCACATTACATAAAACCATTAATATTATTCTTATTCTCACTCTTCTTCCTCTTCTACTTCTCCTTCTCCTTCTTCTTCTTCTTCTTCTTCTTCTTCTATATCTTCTTCTACTCCTGATATTTCTTCTACTTCGTCTACTTCTTCTCTTTCTTCTCCTTCTCCTCCTCCTCCTTCTCCTCTTTCTGCATCTTCATGTTCCTACTCTTCTTCTTATCAAGATATTGCTTTTTTGATTTAATAATAATAATAATAATAATAATACATTCTTCTATAGCGCTTTCCATTATTTCGTGACAAAAAGCTCTTTGGTCAAATAGTTGGTCTAAAGTTTGTGTCGAGGCTAATTGCTGTCCGTCCTTATAGCAAGCGGAGACATTTTTACAACAATATCATGTTACTATGACCAGTCCTTAATTGTAAAAGCGTCAAAATCTTAAACAACGGTGGATGGTATGATGAATGCTATTGTTTATGGCTCAAATAATTATACTCAGGATTTTCGTGTCGAGATTTTTTAAGTTAAACGTAATTTGAGTAGCTTTTCAAAATATGCAAAAGAATAATAGAGAGAGAAATGTGATGAAAGAACAAGCACACATTTTCTTAGAAAATCAGTTTGCAACTAAATTCAACGTTAAATGTGAACTTATCAAATCAAAAACAAGTTTTAACTTACAACTTGGTCGTGCTTGCATGGTTCCTACTGTAAAGGTTCCTTCGGGTGTGGTAACTTGCAGGTCGACAGTGTAGGTGAGTGTGGGATCCACATTGTCGAATGTAGCCGTGATGACGCCATTAGTAAGGTCCGCCATCGTGTAGTTCCTCCTCATCACGACCCTGCCGTCTGGGTCTGTCAATGTCACCTCGTAAATGGCGTCGGGCTCGGTAGACATCGGGGTGAACTCGACACGGAGTCGACGAGGGACGGTCGTGTCCGACGGGCGGAGATCAATGACAACGGCTGTGAAGGTGAGAGAGAAATCAGTCACGTGACAATGTCAGTAAAAGGCGACAACAAATTGATTATAGCTCGAATTACCTAATTACCGTTGGATAAAAGTTAGACGCATTGTTTTTATTGGTTGAATCAGAAAACTACGACTATCACCGTATATGTACATAACAAGGTTTAGTTGACTGATTAATGGCTGCGAGTCCATGTGTGTGTTGTGTATGCACGATGTTTTAATTCCAGGTAGACTATCGATCTATTGTCCATTTCCCTGCTAACAAATATTAGAGGAGAGCTCCCGATGTCTACCATCCATTTCTCTCAGTCATGAGCATCATCACGAGGTATCATTCTGACCTCCAGAATTACATGCCCCTCGTTCTTCCGAAGCATTTGTTTCTCCTTTTCTTTACCTACCCAGTCACCCCCTTGTTTGTTTCACCTCTACACTTAAATCATAACACACTTCAAAGAGAAAAACACAATCTAAAATGCAAAACATAAAATAACACAACTTGAAGATAATAATTATGAACTGAAAGGGTTAAAGTCGCAGAAACTGAGGTGTTCAACTTAACAGCTATCGTGTTGTCCATTATAGATTCAAGAATACCGTTAATTCATAACACTCTTAGTGTTAAATGTTATATCATTATACTTTGAAGTAATTCTTTGAGTGTTTGAATAACTCCCAGAGTGTTGAAATTCAACACCGCATCTGATATCTGTATTGGGCTAACACCATAGGCGTTAAATTCAACACGCTATTTTTGCAGTGTAGACAAGGACTTACGTATACTGCAGGTTGGGCCTTGGAAATCGGCAGGACACAAACACATGAATGCGTTCACTTGGTCAAAGCAAGTACCTCCATTGCGACAAGGAAAACTGGCACATTCATCGATATCTAAAAAGGGAAACACAAAAGACAAGACTTTAAAATACGAGGTACTAAAACTCATTAGTGCAATAGCGTTAAGATCAAGAAATATATTCAGTTATCATTTTTTTTTGGCTTAGGCAGAGGAGACAATACAATTTAGCTGCCGAAAATCGCAAATTGGTACGTCGAAGACATTTTGGGAATGGGAAGACTTATGGACATAAATAGTCGTATTAACGATTGTTTTAATCTTCACACGCAATTATGTTTCTGGATAAACTGAGATAAAGTCGTGACGAATTTGGTGAAGTTATTGGGGATTTGTTTGAATGACCGCAACCCTGCGGATCCAGTATAAAAATTGAACATCTTAGACTGAAGATCGTTTACATAGTACATGCTGCGTCTTTTATTATTCAGTTTTATTATTCAGTACAAATGTAACAATTGAGCGGGTCTCGGGGAAGAATGTGCCAAAAAAAGGTTACCACCAAACAATGCATTACGATTTCACAATTTCTCAATCTTATTGATGAGGGGATCTTCACAAATGGACATCTATGAAATGAATGACAGTTTTGCGTCTAAAACTAAACTTATTCCCCGTGGCGCTGTTTAGGCGTAATCAAACAACAAATTGTAATAAATACTTACTACTTTCGCAGAAGGTACCGCTATAGGCCACCTGCACATGTACACGTGAACGTGTTAACACCATCATTACATGTTCCTCCATTAAGACAGGGGTTTCCCACACAATTATCGATATCTGTTGAGAGAGATATGGAGAAAAATAGATTGAGGTGGGTAAGATATCAAATAATAAATATAAGTAATTCTCTTTCTTTTTGATTAAAAAGAAATGATGCTAGTACAATCTCATGTGAACAAAAATCTCATTGGTTTGAAACGGGTGTAAACATTGCCAATATATGGCTACTATATTTGGAGAGGAGGTTAAAGCTTATTAGAATAACAATCCGAGAGATCAGTGCGTCTCAAACTTCTTTCAATTAGTTCGTGTATAGCGATGATTTTATATTGCACACCCTTGTCATTTATTAATACGATTGACATATCTTTCTGTTCTAGTTATACAGCCCAGACGATAGTGTCTAGGATAAATCAAAATTTTGGGTAAAGTGATCACCCAGATGCTTGACAAATTATGATTTCTACGTTGGTTAGAGACCAAAGATTAATTTTAAAAAGTTGATAATGGACATAGGAGAAGCAATTTCAACAAGTAACCAATATCAATCCTTATTACCTATCTCACAAAGGTCGCCTGTGAATCCTGGTGCACAGAAACACAGAAAGCCATTCTGAAGATCAAAACATGTCGAACCCACACTGCAAGGACCGCTAGAACATTCGTTAATTGCTGTAAAGTAGGAAAATATCAGAATGTAATCATTATACCAAATTATAAAAAACATGTTCTTCGATATAATGTTGTCGTAACTTATTAAAACAATATATGCAGGTCTTGTGACATCTGCACGATGGGGATTCAGCAAATAAGTTCACATTTAATTACATAAGCCATAAGACATTGGACACGCAACAAATTATGTACAATTGTAAAATAATACACACCCTAACAGTAAGGTGATAAAACTTACGGAAAACAGACAAAATCAGTGCAAAATAAAACACTGTAAGTTACGAGTTTGAAATGAGAAATTCTCACTAACTTGGTCATCTGAAGGAAATACAATATTTTCTCTCATTCAGACACGTTCACATGCTGAATTTTATGGTGATAGCACACATTTAATGAATAAATCGTAATACAGATTTAAATGCAGTTTTGCTGAATTTATCACCTCACAAATCACAATACCAACCATAACATGCATGGCATACCCACATACGCATGCACAGTTAAAATGTAGAAATGATTCACTGTTCACTTACACAAAATGTTTTGAATGAAATAAAGTAATCATTGAATTATCTTTCTCTTATGATACAGAATATACAACCATCATAATTCAAAATTAAAACTTACTCTGACTACACGTTGGGCCCTGAAATCCAAGAACACAATTGCATGTGAACTCATTGATACCATCCACACATGTTGCCCCGTTAACACATGGGTTGCTGTTGCACTCTTGAATATCTAAAGGCAAGAAAAATGTGAAATGTAAAAGTGTAGTAAGCGGGATGTGCCAAGATTTTCGAATAAACCCGGAGCTGGTGTCTATTGTTAACTACGTGTACGCAATTTTTGATTATCTCCATTATATTATGATGAAGGGGCACACTCAATTGTTGAAATCTATTTTGATACAATTTCTCAATTCTCTCTCTCTCTCTCTCTCTCTGTTCTTGATCTAACACAAATTTGACATATGGACAATTAAAGACCATCGTAATGAAGCGTCAATCTTTTTTTTCCCATTGACTTTCCCCAATTGACCATATAATATTATGGGGAGAAATATCATCAGTTTGAATAGTTTTTTTTTTTCAAATTGCGACCACGTGATACAATTAGATGAGGTCTTCAATTTATTACAAGTACAACCCTCATAGGATGCAAGCTCGACTACATAGCAGTCCTTTGTTTGATTAGTACTCGAGGTGATACAGGTAAAACAACAAGGATTTGTATAAACATACAATGTCTAATGTGGGAAAGTATACAGCATCTCATTCGTTGTAATCAGTTACTAGTAAACAATTCCCTTACTTATTTCACAGTTGATTCCATTGTATCCAAGTACACAGTCACATCTGTATCCGTTGGCAAGATCAACACAAGTACCTCCATTCACACACGGACCATTGAGACACTCATTAGTATCTGGGTTCAAAGTAAAAGATATATTATTTAGGAAGGTGTAACATAAATTGCAGTGTAGTGTACTGTTTCTTTATCTGCTGTGCTTACGCTTTTCTGTTTTTCTTCATCTTCTTCTCCTTCTATCTTCATCCTCCTTTGATTATTCTTTCTCATCTTCTTCATATTTTTTATCCTCCTCCTTCTTTTCTTCTTCTTTTTTCTAAACTTTTTTCCTGGTCATTGTGTATGTTTTGCCCTTTAAAGGCGATGAATGTATTAGTTTGAACGTGATGAGTTTTAAGTCTTAACATGCACACATAAATCAGAATTCAAAAATTGAAAGCAAGTTGAAGTTGTTTGAAATATGTCAACGGCTTCGATTGTTGTTCAGTTTTAAGCCGAAAATTAAGCATCAATTAGAATTACCTTATATATCATATTTGATTCTTATTGCTTTGAGAGTAATGACTCACTTGTTTCACAGTTGGTACCGCCAAATCCTTGTGGACAAATACACTCGTATGCGTTGATCCTATTAATGCAAGTACCGAGGTTAGCGCACGGAGAACTACTACATTCATTGATATCTGGACAGAGGGAATGGGAAACACAAATTATACATAAGATATTCCTATTAAAATGTTCCAGAATAACATACATGTCAAATAAAATCGGCAGAGATTTAGAAATTCGTTTGTCATTAACTCAATTTATATGTTCAACCGTCAGGTTCGCCGTTAATTTGAATATGTAAGTGAAGAAAGAAGGGGTGAGGTATCTCTGGTCCTTGGTTTATTGCTTAATTTGTAATTGTAAACCCATCCCAACTCGCCCTAGTTCCGCCATGAATTTACAAACTTTAATTCCGACTGAATGGGGGGGGGTAATCCAATTCAATTTCTGGTCTTGTTTTTCATGTTCTTGTCAAATGTCGTAAGCTTATTAATGTACTTGTAATGTCACTGCTACAGTATGTGTACAATCTGTCATTTCGTTATTGGAAATGTGTATTGTATTTATTAATATTCACTGCTATGTCGGCGTATTTTGGAGTCACGTACAAGTAACGTGTATGTCATTGTATTTCTGTGAACAGTGTATCACAATTTTCTACATGCTTTGTGGACGAATAAATGATTTCAAATTGCATTATTTCCAAAAAAAAATCATACAAACGGAAGTTTCGTAGGTAAATTCACATGACAGGAAAAGGGCAGGTATAACATCATGAACACATCAGACATCAGACATTTCACACTTAAAGGGGAATGAAACCCAGACATCTACTCGCATTCAAGGATTAGATAACAAT
>JZLH01S0595352.1:115076-126214 GCA_001188425.1 Eucidaris tribuloides | reverse complement strand
AAGAGAGAAGATATATTTCACCAGCATCTGAGACAGAGTGATCTATTATAGATCACTACGTTTAAGCAATAAAGTCGATATAATAGAATGATTATGAAGTTAAACATCTTGACATCAGAAAAAATCAGCAAATAATTACATTAATTAATACAGAAAGACAGGAACACCCGCACTCGAACAAATAACACTAGTGATATTTAATAAGGAAGCCTAGAATGTTTTGTTTGTTCTGACATAGTAGTAGAATGACCCGGGGGCAGTGAACATAAGGTTAGTTATTAAACCTATACGAGAAAACAAAATCAAGAAAAGAAGCATGCCAAGCACAAAACTTCGTGTAGAAAGTAGGAATATGCAGTTAAAAATTATTTAAAAAGACGTTACTTACAAGTAGAGAGTCAATAGAAGATAACTAAGAATGAAAATCTCTATTGTATATCACCAGCACCACACCAACTGCATATTCCGATTGCTACATTTTCGGTGTAAAATATGAATGTAGAAATAAGTTATTGTTGACCCAAGGTACTAGAATTGGCCCCAAGATAAATAATTTGGAATGCGCAGGATAATTCGCAAGTTGGTGAACGAATCAAAGATCACAATCATCTAACAAAATAAATACACAATTTTACCATTGATAAATAATACTTTAGATAATTAGCACAGTACAAAAACATCAAACCCCCATACCTGACAGAAAATAAAAAGAGACAACCAAAACAGTTATAAAATAAAGAACATGAATTATCTCCTTAACTTTTAATTTCGAACAAAACATCGAATTAGAGATTAGATCCATTAATGAGATAGTATATCAAAGAAAAGCAGAATTAAAACTCTTTTTAACGCTTTGATCATGGAACTACGCACTAAAAATTAGTGTGATTCATTTCCAGGATGACATTATGCCCAATTTTTATTCATTGAGACTTACTAACAGGGTAATAGGTTGCTTTCTAATGTTGCTTAAGTGAAGGAATTGGTTTTCAGTCAATTAATCGACATCCGGAGTGCACAAAATATCCTACATTTTAAATCACCAAGTAGAACACACTATAGTTAGGTAGTTCGCATTAAAGTATTAACTGAGAGTGAAAAGTTTGCCAACTCAAGATCAGAAATATATTATGTCGTCTCGAAAAGTATATATTGGACGTCATTAAAAATTCTGCAAATGCATTAGTATTCCTATTATCATCATCTCATTTTGGAAATATGTAAAAAAGAGTCCCAAAAAAAAAAACAAAAAAAACATTAAAAACAATAATAAACGATTTTCGAATACCATCCGGGAATAAAGTCGATATGGAAATACCTAGCCATAAAATCACTAAGATGTGACGCAACTTGATTTTTCCAAGTGGAAAGAAGACATCACACATAGTCAAAACTGAGTTAAGCGACACTATCTATATTAAATTATAAAAGCTGAGTTTCTCTACAAATGGAAATAATAATTAATTTGAACCAACGAACAATAAGTGTTTTATAAAATCTTGACTGATAAGAATTTTTTAGACACTCACAGAGGAGTAAAAGTGAGTGTCGCCTGTAATTGATGTATGTAATATACATGTTCTTTCGTGAATATTGTATGATCATTACACCCTGTCCAGGTAGTTTTGTACATTGTGAATAACATATCTGTGATCTTGTAATAAGAGTAGCATTAAGTTTTGTAATTATTTTGGTTTATCAGTGAATTCTGTCTTCAGTTGATATTAAACGAATGTATTCAATGACGTTCTTTAACACATTAAAGAGCAATATAACTTCAAATTTGGAAATTATTAAAACTTACTGTACGAATGCATCTTATACCCCATTTTTTTTTGGTTTGAGAGGTGTGAATGGAGTGTGCCAGTGGCCCATTGCTGGAATGGGCCAGACCTGTCGGATTTGGCAAAACCTGTTCATTCTGTCCAGCTGTGTCCAGCTGTACAGCGGAGTAACATCGCAACAAGTGAGTATTTAATTAATAATTCTCTTACTAAAACATTTCTGTTGATTCACAGAATTACGAGGGATGCAATGCGAGGAAAGTTTATTGCGTGCAAGTGATTTTGCAGGATAATCCGGAGAAGTTGGCCATTGTATACTTACCTTGAAGTGATATCAATTGCATAATATGTTATATATATGTCACCACCTCACCCCACTATGTTGTTATATCGATTTAAATATCTATAGGATAATTTCAAAGTCTATTGTCTCTTGAATAGCACATCGTTCTCATTGATCAGATATAACGCAACAGTTTTTTTTTAAAATACAAAGTCCAATTTAGTCATTAGGCCTAGTGATTTGTGAAATACTTTCTCTTTCTACGTGACACATGTATCCCACGTTACTTCATGTATCCAAACTCAATTGAATGTTCTAAAATTTAAAGAGGTAAATCGTCATTATTGTATTCTGGAAAACGTTTACTGTAGTAATACATTCTGAAACACGGAAGCAAGATCTTACCCGGAGAGAAGGAAAGAAAGTCATCGATGCTCAATTTATGATAGAAGTGGCTGCTTAATGAGAAGAAAATGTTCGTCTGTGGCTCTTTTTTTTAAATTCAAAAAGAAGTATTCCTCAGTCGCGTAATTATATAGACATCCCCGGTTACGGATTTAAAGCCAAAGTTTAGTTTTTGAGGATTTTTTTTAGTTGAAAAGCCTTATGCCAGCCAAAGTCATAACCACAATAAATAGATTCTGAATGTCGTTCTTTTTTTAAATTAGTTAATGAAAAATTTCCGGGGGGGGGACCCCCGAGATTTTCGACTATATTTTTATATATAGCATCCAAAGGTTAAAAAGGCTTTAGGTTACATGTGTTTATACTCATCTAAGAGCAGAACTCGCTCTTTTTAGAGAGGTATAGCTCATTTAACCTTATTAATAACCTTTGGATTGCTTATCATGTTAAAAATAACCGAAAGATCTCGGGGGTCCCCCGAGATTTTTCATTAATTAAATTAGCAAAAAAATAAAGACATAAAAGAAGTTATATGAGTATACCTCATCATAAAAGAGCACAGTCTGCTCTTTCAGATAGGTATAACACATGCAACCTTAAGTCCTTTTTAAACCCTTTGATGCTAAATGTAAAATAAGTCGAAAATCTCGGGGGTCCCATCGAATTTTTTATTAACAAAAAAAATACTAAAGACATCAGAAATCTTTATGCAGCGGTATGACTTGCAATAATGGCATAAAGCTTCAATAACAAAATCCCCAAAACTAAACGTGGCTTCAAGTAATTAAAAAACCCTGACATTTTGAAGAAAGCACAAAATCTCTTGTCTGTATTAAACCACTAAATCGGTAGAAATAAATATACCCTTGTGCTCACAGAAAAAAAGAAAAGAAGAAGTGTTATTAGTCTCTCATATCTTGTTGTAAATATATCAACGGTGGACGATAAAAGAACAATCCTCTTTCGTGATGCCCCAAAGTAAGCCGGATATAGATCGTTGGAGTTAGAGATAGGAAAACAAAAAAGTATAAGTCTACGGGACGATATTGCGAAAATGCAACATTGTCCCGGGGCCATTGTTGTATTACATGTAATGCATGCACCGCTTAATACACAAAATGGGCATGTGAACGTTTTTTCATTTTAACTTATATTCGTAAAGATTGTTACTCATTATGTTGGTGTTCGGGACTCTGGGAGCGATATTAGTAATACTGAATTGTCCATCCAATGCGTTATGCCAACCTCGAAATTATCGTTTGAATATTATTAAAACTTTTAAGCAACAAAATTCTTTGAGCTTTCTTTGTCATTCGTGTAGATAACAATGACTGCCTTACCGACGTTTGTCTCAATGGCGGAACGTGTATCGGACGGAGTCAATACAATTACGTGTAACTTACGCAGGCAGGAATTTTTTGTGCCTTCAAGATGTGAAAGTGGTCATACATCTTAGGACACTTAGTGCTGGATATAAGCAAAATTAATGTGGGAAATTAAATAAATTAAATTTTCGTTATATTCGTGAATTTGATACCTTTGTGGCGACGGTCGAGAAAAAAATGTGTCAATGAAGGGAAATTTCAGGCAAGCATAAAACATAAAAAAATGTGAATATGAAACACAATTAGAATTTTGTGAAAATGGAAGTAATTCTTGTCCAATAATCGTTCTTTCTTTTTATTATTGAAACACATCTAAATGTTTCGCGAAATTCAATAGAATAAATTTCAAACTTTTTAAAATCCTTTAGCGGTTGAAACTGAACTGTGTACTGTAAACTAAGCTTAATCCAGATAAAAAGTAACACTGCGAATGCAAACACAATGTCATCAAAAACATTGCCCTGCTTTTGTACAAATTTGGGATACAAATTTGTTTCTGCTTAACAGAGATAACCTCACAATCATACCCTTATCAAGGCCTACATGTACCTCAAATTTTTATCATAAACACGCGCTGTAATCCAAAAAATGAAATATAATATCTGTCAGAATACGAAGTAACCCTTCCAAGAATAAAATAATGAAGTTATATACTGGAGATACATTAATTAAATATTGTGTTCATATTTTTCATGATACTGATGAATGTGCAGTCAGTCCTTGTGGCTCCAGAGGGATTGTATTAGACGTGTTAATCAGTACACCTGCCAATGTATTCCTGGATCGAGGGTTGAATTGTGAAACAGGTATACCTGTTTCACAATTCAACCCCTCGTATCCAGGAATACATTGGCAGGTGTACTGATTAACACCGTTAATACAACTCCCTCTGGAGCCACAAGGACTACTTGCACATTCATCAGTATCTGGAAAAATATGAACACAATATAATTAATGTATCTCAGTATATAATTCATTAATTTTATTCTTGAAAGGTTACTTCGTATTTTCTGCAGATTTATATTTCATTTTGTGATACAGCGTGATTTATGATAAAATTTGAGTACATGTAGGCCTATGAAGGGTATGATTGGAGGTCATCTTAACAGAACAAATTTGTATCCCAAATTTGTACCAAAAGCAGGGCCAATGTTTTTGATGACATGTGTTTGCCAATTCCGCAGTGTTACTTTTATCATGATTAAGCTAGTTTACAAGTACACAGTCAGTTCAACCGTAAAAGGATTTTAAAAAGTTTGAATTTATTCTATTGAATTTCGAAACATTTAGATGTGTTTCAAAATAAAAAGAAGAAACGATTATGGACAAGAAATTACTTCCATTTTCCACAAATTCTAATTGTGTTTCATTTTCACATTTTTTTTATTGTTTTATGCTTGCTGAAATTTCCCTTCATGAACATTTTTTTCTCGACCGTCGCACAAGGTATCAAATTACACGATATAACGAATAAATTAATTTATTTAACTTTCCCACAATTAATTTTAGCTTTAATCCAGCACTTAAGTGTCCTAAGATGTACTGACCACTTTCACATCTCAGGCCAAAAAATCCTGCTGGACAGTTACACGTAATTGTATTGACTCCGTCGATACACGTTCCGCCATTGAGACAACCGTCGGTAAGGCAGTCATTGTTATCTACCGAATGACAAAGAAGTCAAAGAATTGTGTTAAAAGTTTTAAATAAATTCAAACGATAATTTCCGAGGTTTGCATAACGATGGATGAAATTCAAGTATTACTAATATCGTCCCAGAGTCCCGAACACCAAATAATGAGTAAATCTTTACGAATAAAGTTAAAATGAAAAAACAGTTCACATGCACATTTTGTGTTTAAGGTGCATGCATACATGTAATACAACAAATGCCCCGGGACAAATGCGCATTTCCAATATCTCCGTAGATTGATACTTTTTGTTTTCCTATCTCTAACTCCACGATCCTATATCCGGTCTACTTGGGCAATCACGAAAAGAGGATTGTTCTTTTATCGTCCACGTTGATATATTTACAACAAGCATATGAGAGACTAATAACACTCTTCTTTTCTTTTTTTCTGTGAGCAACAAGGGTATTATTTCTACCGATTTAGTGGTTTAAATACAGACCAAGAGATTTTGTGTTCTTACAAAAATGTGGGTTTTTTTACTTGAAGCCCAAGTTTAGTTTTGGGGATTTTTTTGTTATTTGAAAGCTTTATGCCATTATTGCAAGTCATAACCCTGCAATAATAGATTCTGAATGTCTTTAGTTTTTTTATTAGTTAATAAAAAATCTCGATGGGACCCCCGAGATTTTCGACTATATTTTACATTATAGCATCCAAAGGGTTAAAAAGACTTTAAGGTTGCATGTGGTATACCTCATCTGAAAGAGCAGACTCTGCTCTTTTAGATGAGGTATAACTCATATAACCTTCTTTTTGTCTTTATTTTTTTGTAAATTAATTAATGAAAAATCTCGGGGGGACCCCCGAGATTTTCGGTTATATTTTACATTATATTCTTCATCTTCTTCTCCTTTTATCTTCATCCTCCTTTGATATTCTTTTCTGATCTCCTTCATATTTTTTGCTCCTCCTCCTTCTTTTCTTCTTCTTTTTCTTCATAAACTGTTTTTCCTGGGTCATTGTGTATGTGCTTTGCCCTTTGTGAGGCGATGAATGTATTAGTCTTGAACGTGATGAGTTTTAAGTCGTAACATGCGCACATAAATCAGAATTTAGAATTTAAAGCCAAGTTGCAGTTGTTTGAAATATGTCAACGGCTTTGAATTGTTGTTAAGTTTTTAAGCCGAAAATTCCGCATCAATTATAGAATTACCTTATATTATCATATTTGATTCTTATTGCTTTGAGAGTAATGACTCACTTCGTTTCACGTTGGGGCTACCGCCAATATCCTTGTGGACAATACCCACTCGTACGCTGTTGATCCTATTAATGCTAAGTTACCGAGGTTTAGCGCACGGTGAGCTACTACATTCATTTGAATATCTAGACGAGTACGGAAATGCGAAAAACAAATTATACATAAGGGATCTTTCTATTAAGATGTTCCAGAATAAACATACATGTCAAATAAAATCATACAAACGGAAGGTTCGTAGGTATTCACAATTACAGGAAAAGGGCAGGTATAATATCATTGGACTACATCAGAATATTTCACACTTAACAATAGATGATTCAAGTCTGTTTTCCAGGCATAAATATTTTGACGTTAATATATCATTTCACACAACTATTCTGTAGACCTTCTTATTTTATACAAAACCTTAGAATTGATTATACTTTACAATTGATTCAATATCATTAATTCGTCACTCTTCACACATACACATTACACAACATAGATTCGTATTTAATACATAAAGTGCACAATGTTAATAAAATACAGTTATAGCATTCGATATATATTTTCTGGTTATTTCTGTGTTTCGTAGATATCTAATTTCATGCGTTGAACGGAGGAGGTTGGAATTACTGCACTTAAGACAGTGTATACATACTAGTCACCTCTCTGGGTGCCCAGTATAACCACTGCGTACATCGGAGGTGAAGCCTGATTGCATATCTTCACCACGTCCCCAGTTGAAAACAAGCACTTGTTAAAACAGTCAGTCAATATCTGAAACAGAATATCCAGTACATATATTCATTGGTGCTTGTCAGACTTATGAAAACTAATTAACTAGGCAGGCAGAATACTAAAACACCAGCAATTCGTTATTTGAGAACTATTAATGTATTACCCCTTACCGTCCAATGTGGAATTTGATGATAGATGATGAACAATTACAATTACTAAAGCACTCAGGTTTGATTCTAAATATGAGCACCACTAACTTTTCCGACCACTTGCCGTTGTCGATATTGATAACATTTTGGATTTGTGTGGATATATATTAGGCACACTTTTTGTAACATATTTAAACGCTGTAAATGTTTAATACAATACTTGCATAATATCAAACATCATTTCAGAGAGGTTACTTATGATTTGATGATGTAAATCGAGCAAATATACATTAATTTTTCGTTGTTTTGGAAAAATATCACTTACCATAGACATTTTGGATTTAGCTCTAGGTCCCTTTGGGAGTAAAGGTTGTGGAAATATTATTGTCAAACAGCTAGATTGATTCAATACTCACTATAAACTGTCTCAGAAAACACAGAAACACATACATAGAAACACGCTCACAAAACATACAAATAAACAAAGAAATTACGAATGTGTGTGTGGGGGGGTGGCGTGTGTTGTGGTGTGTGTGTGTGTTGTGTGTATGTGTTTGTGTGTGGACTGTGTCGTGTGATGTTCTGTGTGTGTGGTGTGTGTGTGTGTGTGTGTTGTGTGTGTGTGTGTGTGTGTGTGTGTGTGTGTGTGTGTGTGTGTGTGTGTGTGTGTGTGTGTGTGGTGTGTGTGGAGATTGGCGCATTGTTGACGACTATTTCTGCTTACTGGTTTCGCATTGTATTCCTGAATAACCAGGCGACGCACTGACAAATGAACTGGTTCAATAAGTCAATAACATGAGCCTCCGTTCAGACAGGGTCGCTCAAACACTCATTAATATCTGAAAGAATTAGAAAGAAAATCAAACGTATTCGATAAATTAAGTATAAATAAGAAATTGCCTTCACGTTATATGTGACCTGTTCACCACAAAACGGCACCAGAAGTCGGAAAATAACAAATTGCCTTTTTCATACTGTCTTAAAGTTAGAGACTCTAAGTTTTAAATGATGCATAATTTGTCTAGGATGAACGAAGAAAATCCATTTAAAACCCTGTCACAAGTTTGGACTATCACCCAAGCCATTATCAGTAAAGCAGAGAAAAAACGGTTGCAAATTTAGTGCTCATTCATGCGCGAAACGGAAGGCCTTTGACAACTGTTCCATAGAAAGTTTGGTAAAACCAGTCACTTTCAAAATGAGAATTGTGGCTTGGGCAATCCTTTTGATCTCTTACATTATTATCAATAAAAAGTTTATAATAGCAGCCTATATTGTGATACCAAAATTATTACAGGAGGACTTGACGATGTTGGATAACAAGCAATTACATTCAGAGTTACAAATGTTTGAAATTAATGTTTTGTCATTTCCTGAGAAATCTCTGTAAAATGTTCATCTTTTTTTAAAAAAATGTGCAATTTAATGATCACTCTTCAACATGAATTGGCAATGGATCCATAATTAATTCACATAGTTATTCAAGACTGTTTCGACATATTATTGCTACAAAATTACTACATTGTGACACAAGGCTTTAAACGCTAAAGTAGCTATCTAAAAGAAAAACAAAATTGTCATTGACACTTTTTGTTTTGATTGTAATTCTGATATCCATGGTTATCTTACAGTAGTAGTATTAAGTTGTAGGAGTATAAGTAGTAGTTAGAATGTAGTAGTAGTAGTAGTGTAGAAGTGGGTGTGGTAGTGTATAGTATATAGTAGTTAGTAGTAGTAGTAGTAGTAGGTAGTAGTAGTAGTAGTAGTAGTAGTAGTAGTAGAGTAGTAGTAGTACCCTATATGAATATAAACCATTGTTTGAAGCGATATTTCTCATAAGAATGAATCAAACCAGATAAGTTCATAAAAATACCTGTTTCACAATTCAACCCCTCGTATCCAGGAAATACATTGGCAGGAGCTTAAACATCACAACTCCCTCTGGAGCCACACGGACTACTTGCACATTCATCAGTATCTGGAAAATATGAACACATATAATTAATGAATCTCATAATAAATTAGTTTTATTCATGAAAGGTTATTTCGTATTCTCTGCTAGATTTCATTTTATCTCGTGATTTATATTGTAAGTCGAGTACACGTACGGTCCATTTAAATTATAATTAGAAGCTCAAATTAGGTTTTTAAAAAAGTGTTAATCAAATGTGCAATAGTATGACTAATATTGAAATAATTCCGTAGTGTTACTTTGATTAAAAATTAAGCTAAATAGTTTACACATTGTTCACAATTACGCAGTTAGTTCAACTGTAAAAAGTCTAAAAAAAAAAACCTGATCTTTTCAACTTATTTTGTTAAAGTCTTAAACAATTAAATGTATTATTTCTCCCAAATAAGATAAAGCAAACGATTATGGACAAGAAAGTACTTCATTTTTTCACCAAATTCTAATCGTGTTTCATATTCGTATTTCAATTAATGTGATAAACATTCAACATTTTTACATTAAACGCTTTCAAGGACTTTTGAGTGACAAACTTAGTTCGAAAATTTTTCAGCTTCTTTTGAAAGACATATTTCCTCTGAACGTATAATATTCACTTTTTCAACAAATAATTTAAGATTTGATAAAGTCGTCTAAGTCTCAAAAAGTACTGACCACTTTCACATCTCAGGCCAAAGATCCTGCAGGACAATTACACGTAATTGTATTGACTCCGTCGATACATGTTCCTCCATTGAGACAACGCGTCGGTAAAGGCAGTCATTGTCATCTACCAAAGCGACAAAGAACACAAAATTGTGTTTTTAAAATTGTGATTCAAACGATAATTTCAGGGTTTAAATACGAAAGATGGAATACAAGTATTCCTAACACTATTCAAAGTCTCAAACACCAAATAATGAGTAAACGTACTAATAAAGTTATACGCAAGACATTTTCTGCTTAATGCGAGTACATTTTGAATACAACAAATTCGCATTTCTGATTTCTCCCCAAATTAATACTTTTGGTTTAGCTGTCTGTAACTCCACGACCTTCAAAATAAACATTTGGTCTATTTGGGCCAATCACGGAAAGAGGATTTCTTTGCCCGTTGATATATTTTGATTAAGGTATCAAAACAAGCACATAACAGTCAGCAAAATATGGTATTATTTCTACCGATCTAGCTGGTTGAAATACAAACGAAAGACTTTTGAAACTAAAAGTTTTCAAAATCATTGTTCCTCCTGGAAATAATGTATTTTTCCCTTAAATTATGACCAAGCATCGGTCGATAGTAATACGCAGACTGGAAGACTAGTTATTTTATTTAAAAAAAAAACGATTCACAGTATTCTTTTAATTTAGCAGCCACTCTCATCATAAATTGAGCGCATCGATGAATTTCTTTTCACGCTTCTCTCCGGTAAAGATCTGCTTCCGTGTTTCGATGTATTACTACAGGAAACGTTTTCCCAGAATACAATCAATGACGATTACTCTTTAAATTTTAGCACATTCAATGACTTTGGATACATGAAGTAACGTGGGATACATGCTGCCACA
>JZLH01S0595352.1:99907-110512 GCA_001188425.1 Eucidaris tribuloides | reverse complement strand
CGGATCAACTTACATTCAGACAAGATCTGCATTGTTTCGGGGATTGTCCCTTTTGCTAGATAAATGAAAGTTCCGTAATGCTATAAGTCCTATAAAGGCATCGTATAACAATGTTTTCAAGTTAAAACAATCTGAGCTACACGATTTCCCTCATGTTACCAATGTCTCTGATAAGGTGTGAAATAATTGCAGTTCTTATGATTATATTTTGTTATCTGTTCCACAGTTATTCGATCTTGATCTCTGGTGGGTGTTTCCTTTCCTCGTATCTTCCCTGTTGATGGGTATATTCGCTACAACGGCTATCGCTACCCAACGGTTTATTGCTCTCCGGTTAGACCCTTTCGGTAAACGCCGTCTCATAACCGGTCCGCGCTGCACCACCGCTTGTGTCGTCGGCTGGGCCGTGCTACTCACCAGTTTCTTTCTCGTTCACGAGTTCGGCGATTTCGATTATTTCGCTCACTCCGTCGTTCCCATCATCATAATCGTGTGCCTCTGCCTCAGCGGAATGTGTTACACGTTCATCTACCGAGCCATTTCTTTGAATTCGAGCGATCTCGGCTTAACATCAGCCTCGCTGGCTCTTCGCTTGAAGAGAGACAAGAAAATCTTACGCACGTTCGCGCTCGTCTTCGGGACGACGTTTGGGAGCTGGATGATGTTTAGCGTTATTTCGCTCCTCGATTTTGGCGGGTACGAGCAGACGACGTGGTTTTTGCCCATTTTTAAGGTCAGCACATTCCTGGTTGGCCTTAACGCGTTACTGAATCCTGTGATATACTGGTGGCGGCTATCTGACTTCAGGCGCCGTTTCACTTCGGAAAGGATGAAGGATTCTGAGGTGACACTAGATGAACGGATTCCGCGGAATTCGTCAGTATCAGCAGCAGTTGGTGCGAAATACGCCATGAGAAATCACGGCTTTGAATCAGGAAGTGAGCCAAAATGACGATTTGGGTATCTTATGGTGCATGTACTAATCACTTGTTATGATCTATACCGTTAAGATTTCCCAGGGAGGGTTTATTTAAGTGGTATTTTATAAAGACTCCATCGGTTATATCTTTGCCAGATTCAATATCGCATCTGAAAAAAATCAGCTTACTTTTGAAATAAGTTATTTATATTATTCAAATTGTGTGGTAGTCTACTTAGAATGGAATATTATCTATACATAATAGTATATAGACACCCTATATATTTCTGTTTATGCCTGTAATTGTTAAGAAAGTACGTGAAAATGTGTGATTTCTATAATACTTGAAGCCACCATCTCCCCGCCGAGCCAAAAAAAAAAACAGCTTTGAAATTACGTGTGTTAACATGAATTTATGTACGGAATCTCAGTAAAAACTAACATTTAAATGTGTTTTACTATTATTTGATTTTCTTATGTATTACTTTACTATTACTTTGGATGTCGGATACTTTGGAAATAAACTTCAAATTCAAAATGAACACAATGTCAATTTAAACTATTTACAAGACGGAAAATTGCCTCTTGATCATGTTGATGGTAACCAATATAGCCGTAGTGGTTCTAATGAATTTTTATAAAGGTATATAGACCGCATAATTTGGCACTAATTATATTTCACTTCACATATTTAAAGGCAAATATGGTCGAGGTAATTTACCAAAGAAAGTATTTCTTCCTAGTTTGTCATTTTTAAGGAAAGTGAAATGTTTGGAAGTAGTCCTCAAAGTATGACACAATATAATACCAGAATTTAATACATGTATAAGATTTCTGCTGCAAAAAAATTAATCAACCATTTGTTCTTATTGTGTCTGAATAATCCAGGTACATTCTGTGAATCTATAAAATTATAGGGGGACAGAAAAACGAAATATGTTCACCGTAGTTTATATTCTGTCAACAACGCTCGAACAAAACGTTTTCATCTAAATAATGAAGAAATCAAATTACTAAATTCATCAAAAATAACTCATGATACCCAACAAACGCTGAAAATTACTTTTATTTTCTACAGAAGTTTGACAATTAACGTTTAATTCAATTTAGGCAAGAAAGTGTCTTTTATTTCCCAACACAACCAGACAATGGTTGTGATGTGGATTTATAGAAATAGAGTGAAATATAAAATTTTCTCCCTCCGAGACAGATGTCTGATTTAAGAAAACAACAGATTTTAATGCTCTGTATATTTTTTTTCGATAAAAAACCCTTTCACGGTGAATAGTTTCATTATCACGATTCGATTACATATAATTAGGCTACCAAAAATATTCAGACGAGTGATACACACTAAAAACTAAAGGTGCGCACAAGGTGCAACTTTGCGGAAATAGGTGCAGAGTGCACCATTCACGGCTGAGCGCTCGCCCCACTCCATATTATGTTTGCAAGTTTGCACCTTTTAGGTGCACATTTATGCAAATTCATGGATGTTTTCTCTTCCGAAGCCTGGTGTGAGCTATTTCTTTCACCTTTTTCTATGAATACAATTTCAATACTGAATCTGTGAATCTATAAAATTATAGGGGGACAGAAAAACGAAATATGTTCACCGTAGTTTATATTCTGTCAACAACGCTCGAACAAAACGTTTTCATCTAAATAATGAAGAAATCAAACTACTAAATTCATCGAAAATAACTCATGATACCCAACAAACGCTGAAAATTACTTTTATTTTCTACAGAAGTTTGACAATTAACGTTTAATTCAATTTAGGCGAGAAAGTGTCTTTTATTTCCCAACACAACCAGACAATGGTTGTGATGTGGATTTTATAGAAATAGAGTGAAATATAAAATTTTCTCCCTCCGAGACAGATGTCTGATTTAAGAAAACAATAAATTTTAATGCTCAGTATAATTTTTTCGATAAAAAACCCTTTCACGGTGAATAGTTTCATTATCACGATTCGATTAAATATAATTAGGGTACCAAAAATATTTGTTTTACGATTGCTTGTGATACTACAATGAATTGAATCCATATAAACTGATAACTTAATAGTGAGATTATTATTATTGAATAAAAATCTTAATTCTATCATTCATTCATCAAAATTAGGTGTGGATTTTCTTTCGTGTAATAAATGAGTTTGTATACCTTTTGATCAACCAATTATTTTTTTTATTTTTTTGTCCACCAAATTAAATGATACACGAGGTGCCTATACAAATAAACGCATTTCCCTGCATTTAGCTATAGATCTCTGCACAGCAACACAGTGTACCTTCTCTTTCTTGTGAGTAATAGTTTTGTTTGTATTTGGAAAAAAATTGCTTGATACGACATGAAATAATTCAAAGGTAATGTAAGCACGGTGTATTCTCACGATTGGTGATTTCAGCGTTTTAACTCTGTTTTTCAGTACAGTTCCGTGACGCGATAAAAGTGCATTCTTGTAGTTCAATGTGCGTTCGGGCTGAGAGATATTATTGAAATAAATATACTGAATCAAAACGGTATGTGCAATATGCTTTTTTTTCAAGCGTTCATATTGCTAAGATTTGTACATGTAAAGTCTTACGAAAAACAGAGTTTCATTTAAATAGTAAGACGCTCCATGAGTTTGACGGATTCACGAACGCAAAGGTAGATTCATCTGGATTGTGACAAGTACAAGAGCTGCTATTCCTATGGTCCCCTTTTCTTCTCTTATTCCTGAAGCAGGTAAGTTAATTTATTAGTTGTTTATTTACGTAAATAATAATAGTAATAACAATGATAATAATAATAATAATAATAATAATAATAATAATAATAATAATAATAATAATAATAATAATAATAATAATAATAATAATTATAATAATAATAATAATAATAATAATAATAATAATAATAATAATAATAATAATAATAATAATAATAATAATAATTCATGTAAAAATTATAACAGTAATAACAATAATAATGATAATACATTTACATTATATTTTGTAGCAGTAGTAGTAGTAGTAGTAGTAGTAGTAGCAGCAGCAGCAGCAGCAGTAGTAGTAGTAGTAGGAGTAGTGGTGGTGGTGGTGGTGGTGGTGGCGGTGTGGTGGTGGTGGTAGTGGTGGTGGTGGTGGTGGTGGTAGCAGTAGTGGTGGTAGTGGTAGTTATGGTGGTGATGGCAAAGAAGAAGAGAGGTACATTGGTATAAGGGGAATGTAAGGGGTATAGTACTTAATGTTCGCTGGTTAAATATTTAAATCATCGGTTCGATCCCTGCTCTATGACTAATTGCTAGCATTCGTGCAAGATTGGTCTAAAAGCCGCATGTGGTCAGTTAAGATTGCCCATTGATAAAGGCAGCAAGAATCAGATTGTGTGTAACACTCGCTAATTAATGCTACCCCAAATTAACCAATGGTGAAAACTCGTTTTACCTCCTTTTTGTCCCTTTTGCCCTTTTTACTCGCTAGAAAATGCATTTTATGACATATCAAACCACTGTATTTTTTATTATCATTGTAGGGGATATTTGATTTGCAAATTTCATTACAAGGTCATCAGGAAATATGATTAAAAACTCCCACCAAATTTATTTTGACAAGTTACTGGTCGTGTAGGATGTGTTTGAGTCGTTGTGGGGTCGTGGTTGTATTGGTCGTGGTATGGTCTTGTTTTGAAAAAAACGACCCTATTTACGTCTTCACAGTTGAACTAAAATGTTTATTCAATTAAATTCAATTCAATTCGTTTATTCCCACTTTCAAAATAACAACATTAAAAGCATCACAATTTGTGACCAAAATTATTCCACAGTCAATGTAAAGTCCGTTGATAATGTAATTATTTATACTGCTAAATCACATTTGAATGCGAAAATTACATGTACATTGAAATGCGGGGAAAAAAAGTCTTCGGCTTCGTTTGATCCCAACTCTTCTTGTTCTTATTTCTGATTTTTCCCTCACAGTTGATCATTCTACAGTGGCTTGTCACAGAAATTGATGGAACTGATGAAACCTTTAACCCTCCTAGTACAATTGCACAAATCTCAGTCGACTTTGCATACAGTATGAGATTCTGAGCCTGGTACTAAACGTGTTAATAAAAGACGATCTGCTTTGTATAGCGTGCCACTATCAACTGTAGTTGGTAGTGAGCTATATGCGTAAAAGCGCGGTTACACTTCCCTTGTACCACAGAAAGTACACACGGCAGCAAATTTATTTGCAACTACTTGAAAAATGAATCTCTTCATTTTCTACATCTTTGATCAATCGTTCCTCGCAATGGCCGTCGTATTGAATGCAATCACATTTTCGATTATAGTAGTGAGCCCATCGCTCAGGAAAACCAGTCACATTTTCACGTTCAACGTGGCCCTCTCAGATTTCTTATCATCGGCTGCACGTTTTATTGAAGAGATCTTTGAGGAGGAAGATGTCATACCGGTAAGTTTTGTTAACCCGATGGAGACGATTTGATTTTGTGATAATACACATTTTTCATGAGCCCAGCCCCAGATATCTCAGTATTAGAATTTTTCAAGGCCCACTGTCATGACAGAATGGAAAACGCCCTCTTTTGACTCAAATTCTAAAATTGGGGCACTAATGCTACCCACAACGCATCGGAAAAATCCTGGTGGTGTGGTAAAAAAGAGCATTTGTTTTCCTCCTGCTATCTGTAGACTATGGCACTGAAACAGTCCAGAATTCGTGAGTATGTACCTGTATCTAAAGACTAGTTCTCATCCTCTCGGTGGTTGAGTTGACCCTTGACAGTGGGCCTTTAAGATTAGAGGGGAAGATTCCCCTCATTTTCATAATGGGAATTCAGTGAATCCAAAACGCTTAAAAACATCTAAAGTCAAAGTTTGAGCAAATTTTGTGTCAGCCATTCAAGAGCTAGTATTTTGAACAGCATTTTGACCAACGTATTTTCAATCGTGGTCAAAGACAATTGTGTATTCTGTGGCTTGGGGAATTTTGAAAGCTTAAAGACACAAGCTAACAATGACCACGGTTTAAAGAAAATGTGAGCTACACAATCCTACATACTCTAAGTGTCTTTGATAAGGTCTAAGAATGAAGCTCTGTAAAAAGAGAAAAAAACATTGTACTTCAAAGTGATCATTTAGTCCATTAAACGAGTGAAATCTACAGCATCTAGAGTGACCTTCTGACCTTGTCTATTTCCTACCATAGACTACTGTGCTACAGGTCTGATTGATTCAGAACTCTGGAGTACTAATTTGTTTATTCATGCATACCATGCCAGTGGAACCACATTCTAAACTTTCATGTGCAAGGATGTTTTTAGTCCATATATAAGCACTACTATGTAGCGCAGATATCAAAGTTTGACAACTTTTTAAATTGAAGTTCCCGTGTTGAAGTTCCACAATGTTAATCCCCACATATTTCATAATATGGATTCAGTGAATCCAAAAACATTTTTTTTATCCAACAGTCAAAGTTTGAGCAACCATTTTAAAAACATAACAAAAAAAGAATTAAAATCATTATCAGGCTTGGAATAAAACTGCATTTGTCAAAATATTTCAAAATTTGTCACTTCACCCAGTACGAGTACAAACCAATATTAAGCACATGTAGACAAAAAAAAATGTGCCTATTGGAAATGGGGGGGGGGGGACAAGTGTGCCCTCCCGTTCCACTGCCCATGAGCTTGAGATAGCATAGATACATCCATGAAGATATATAATAGGTTCTTCGTATCTTTTCACTATCCTATCTCTGTGGTAAGTTAGTACGTATGTCGCCCACTGTTGATAACAATTTTGGTTTTCATAGCAGGGTACCCCACCACTGACTTTCAACATAAATTTTCTTGTTTTTTATGGGGGTGGTGGGGGGGTGTAGGGTTATATGTTGCTTAATGTTCATAGGAAAATCAAAGGTGTCCCTTTTATTTCACATGTATGCGAGTGCTAAGATCAATGTGTCCGGTCTGATACAATGTGCTGAGACAGTTGTTTATTTTATTGTATTTAGGTTAAACAAATCCAGCAGTTGTACAAGGAAAAATTTTAGTTAGTGGGTAAAACTTTTTACAAAAACGGACAAGACTGTTTTCGTTGCCAAATCAGGAATGTCCCACACAGTGGCGCAAATCAATTTTGAAATGTAGGAGGGGGGGACATCATT
Source organism: Eucidaris tribuloides (assembly GCA_001188425.1). Lineage (NCBI taxonomy): Eukaryota > Metazoa > Echinodermata > Echinoidea > Cidaroida > Cidaridae > Eucidaris > Eucidaris tribuloides. Next base: position 103,426 of record JZLH01S0595352.1, on the reverse strand, counting down.
TGTTCATCCGTGGCGAAAGCCAAAACCCAGGTCCGACATTTTTCTCTGTCACGCCAGTCGGCGAAAACTCGCTCGGGGGGGGGGGGGGAAGGGGGTAGTGGACGAAAATTGTTCTTCCCAAATCTCACGTCCAAATTTTTTCCCGGTCACGTCAGTCGGCGAAAACTCGCTCAGCGGAGGGGGGGGGGTGGTACGGAAAAATTAGTTCGATTACATTTTTTTCACCAAATCGTGAAGGGGACATTTGATATTATATCCCTCATTGTAAGTTTCTTGAATTCTGGTTGGTCAAAAGTATGTCACATGATGACAAATAAATACACTATTTTGTGAGTCTGGGAGACAATCGTTCTGAAAGTACTATAGTAGTCGGAGAGTACAATAGTAAAGTACTATTGTACTCTCGACAGCGGGATCGCGATTTGAGCTTAATTCAAAAGCCGAATGAATCGTGTGTACAAACACATGTGCCGTACGCTATTTTTTTTTCCGTGTGTGTGAAAGACATTAGAGCGTGCTACGCCCGTATGGAAGTTTGGCAAAGTTTAAGATTAACATTGGATTAAGTTCGTCAAATTTGAGTTAGGATTATAGTTAAAATAAGAACGAGGATTAAATTAGTGTTTTATAGGTTTATGAAATTGGTACTCGACTTACTAGAGTATACGTTAATGGAATTTTATCCCTATCCGTACCGCAAGTAAAAATATCGCGCACCGCGTGCGACACACACTTACTCGTAGGGGTTACCGTAAGTACATTTCATTTTCTTTTTTTTTCTTTGTGTAATTTCCCTGTTCATTCGATGACGGATATAAAACAAATATATCCTATCCTGAGAGTCTCTGTTTGAAACTATGACCCCCTCGGTTACGTTGACTGTTAACTATTTTCCCTCGGGGCTGCGCCCCTCGGGAAAATAGTACAGTCCACGTAACCTTGGGTTCGTCATAGTTTCAACCAAGACTCTCGTATACAGTAATGTGTCCATCACCATCTACAGAAATTGTCGTGTGTGTGTGGGGGGGGACATGTCGGCCCACTGGAATTTTGCGCCCCGTGGTCCACACACTACAAAAAAAACATGGGCCGGGGTTGTTAATTTCACATGGAGGGGTTGATTTACATTTTGACAGATTGACGTACAGAACTATACCGACGTGATAGTCTAGTGGTTGGAGCGTCCGCCTCACGATCGGAAGGTCGCGGGTTCAAGCCCCGATTGGGTTATACCAAAGACTTAAAAAAAATGGTATCTTCTGCTTTCTAGCCAGGCGCTTGGAGCCAATTAAAGCGTTAGCACTAATGAAAAGATTAAAAATTTAAGTTGGGCCCGCTGGTAGAACAGCCGGTTTGACTGTCAAAGTGGCTATACATTGGGTAAATAAGATGTCATTATTATTTTTACCATTATCATTTACTATAGTATGGTTTCTTTATACTTCAGGAAGCCGTCTCATGGCTGGAACCCATCTTTAATGTCTCAATGCTCATGGGCGTGGTAGCGACTGCCGCCATTGCGGTTCAACGGCTTATCGTCCTGCGCCTGGACCCGTTCGGAAGTCTTGGGCTAGTGACTGGACCGCGTTGCATCGCAATCTGTGTCATCGGCTGGGCCGTTCTACTGTCCACGTTGGTCCTGGTTAAAATCTTCGGTGACTACGATCGCATTTCTCATAACATCATTCCTTACGTCGCCCTGTTTTGCCTCTTCTTGTGCGGATTGTGCTATACCTTCGCCTACAGAGCCGTTTCTATGACGTCACATGATCTCGGCCTGTCAGCGAACGCGCAGCGCGTAAGAAGAGATAAGCAAGTTTTGCGCACTTTCCTGCTGGTTTTCGCTACTACATTTCTGGGGTGGTTTGCGTACTGCCTGACCTTACTACTTCATACTTTTGGATTTAACAAACAGCCGTGGTTAAATGACATCTTTGAGTTTTCTTCTATTCTGGTAAGCGCTAATTCTTTAGTAAATCCGATAATTTACTGGTGGCGGCTGCCCGAATTCAGGCGTTTTGTCCCGCATTGCTGCCGCTACCACTCCGAAAGCAGAGCCAGGAGCTCCAGCGGCAAGACCCTAGAAACGATAGACGATCAGACTCCCGGGAAATCGACAGTATTGATTGAAATCGGAGTAAAATAAGGACACTAGTTGTCCCCGAAAACCTTCACGATTCGCACACCTCCACCCCCCCCCACCCCTCATCGTACTCTCTAAGATGCCGATCCCATTAATCACTGAGGTCACTCCAAAGTAAGTGAAAACACACATGTTTACTTTGGTTTCACTCTAAATTCTCTCTCTCTGGTAAATTTCACTTCTTCAAAATTAAAAGTGTTTACTTATTTTAGAAGGAGTAGGGCCTACATTCCCGGCCCAATGGTCATCATTCCCAACCGGGTCGCTATTCCCAAGGGTTAAAGGGTTCTTATTTCCAATGGTCATCATTCCCAACCAGGTCGTTATTCAACAGGGTAATAATCCTCAATGGTCGTAATTCCCAACGGTCATCATTCCCAACCAGGTCGTCATTCCCCAGGGTCAATATTCCCAAGGATCTTAATGCCCATCGGTCTTCATTCCCAACCAGGTCGTCATTCCCCAGGGTCAATATTCCCAAGGTTCTTAATGCCCATAGGTCATCATTCCCAACCAGGTCGTTATTCCCCAGGGTCGATATTTCCCAGGGTTGTAATACCTAACGGTCGTAATTCCCAACTCCGCGGTCATCATTAGCAACCAGGTTGTTATTTTCCAGGATAATTTTTCCCTAGGGTTGTAATTCGCAAAGATCGTTATTCCCAACGGTGGTAATTGCCAAGCTTCGTTAATACGAAGGTTCGTCATTCCCAAGTGTAACCACGTTATTCAGAAATTAAGGTTGTCATTCTACATAGGTAGTTATTCACAGGGGCGGCGGAACATATTTTCGTTTGGGGGGGCAAGGCCAAAAAAGGGCACATATATGTCAAAAAGGGCATTGGGCGCAAGCAGATTTTTTCACCATCAGATTAGGTGTTTGCTTGAAGATGCTGTTTTTAGTGGCAATCTAACTCGAACCCAACCTTTTTAAAATGGGTTCCGATTTTGAAACATGAAATCTATAGGCCAGCACATAATCCGCGAGCGAGCGGTTTGAGAAAATTTAGAAATGTTAAGTTGTAAAACTCGCAATGTGGTCTATTCTGGCGCTAATTACAGCACTGAATTTTTGGTAGTATTTTAAAAAAGATAAAGAACATCTGTCTAGATCAAACTTTTCTGCTTGAAGTAGCTGTTTCTTCATAGTAATGTACCTTGAGCAAAACCTTTTTGAAGGGGATTTCTGATCATTAAAACATGAAATATATATATATATATATATATAATATACCAGTCGCGAAAGCGAGTCCGTAGCGAAGCGAGCGGATTTTATCGCGAAAAATTGGAAATTTTACAGATGTAGCTCTCGCTTTGTGGTCTATTGGCGTAATAAAAGCACGGATTTTTTGTGAGTATTTAAAAAAAATAAAAAA